>OZ023209.1:1246330-1551330 GCA_963995525.1 Escarpia spicata
CTATGAGCTATGCTGCCTACGAAGCCATGATAGACGATTACGAGAGCGTCTTTCAAGAACTCGCGGAAGCGATTGTGACCTGGGACGAGCACGAGGCGGCGGCGGCGGCGGCGGCGGCGGCGGACAACGAGTCTCAGCGACAACCGACCAATCCCTACAAGACACTCATGGGTCAATTGTACGATTGGCTTCATGAGTTGCCCGTCATCGGATTCAACTCGGGTAGGTACGATCTGAACGTCGTCAAACAGTTCCTGGTACCCTACTTCCTGTCCACGCCGAAAGACAGAGAGGAGGAGGGAGGAGGAAAAGGAGGAGAAGGAGGAGGAGAATGGTGGAGAGTTTCACGTGATCAAACGTGGCAACACGTTTATGTGTCTATTGACGGAAATTCCTCCATATGACTCATTATATCGCTCCGGGATTCTCGTACGATAAGTACATGAAAGCGTACGGTTGCGAGGTTAAGAAAGGTCATTTCCCGTACGAATTCATGGACAGGTTGGACAGACTCGACGACACCGCTCTGCCTCCCAAAGAGGCCTTCTTCAGTCGACTGAAGAACGAAGGTATATCCGACGAGGACTATACCCGTTGTCAAGAGGCATGGCGAGACAACGACATGAAGACGTTGCGAGACTTTTTCGTCTGGTAAAACCACAGAGAAGTCGTACCGTTCTTGGAGGCCATCGCCAAACAGTTTGCCTTCTACTGACAACGCGGTCTCGACATGTTCGAACAAGCCTTCAGTATACCCGCTTTGACCTTGACCCACCTGTTCAACTACGTGCCGTCACCGCTCCGAATGGCTACCGTCCGAATGTTGCGATGCTCATCGGAGCGAGTACGTGCGCTGTCGACTGACCGGACGTCCGTGCAGCGGTACCGAGACGTGTTGCAAGGCGCGCAGGGCGTACGACAAGAGAACACCGGGACACTTCAAGGTCGAATGGTCCGGTGACTGTTTCCTGGGTCTGTGCAGCAGACACAGTCTGAAAAGAGGCAACGACGGTACGACGTTCCTACTCACGGTGATCAACTTCTTCACGAAAGTCGCCCGATGCGTTCCCCTGAAGAACAAGTCGGCGACGTCTATGTCGAGGGCGCTGGACGGACTCTTCACCAACGGCGGCGATCGTCCGCTGTCGTTGCAGACCGACAGAGGTCTGGAATTCCTGAACCGTGGCGTTCGGGGTGTACTGGAAAAGTACGGTATCGAACACTTCTCCACCTACAACAAGGAGACTAAGGCGAGCATCGTGGAAAGCTTCAATCGCCGCTAAAGAGGCGGATGAGGCGATACCTGACACACAAAGAAACGTGGCGATACATCGATATCCTTCCGGATCTGGTGCGGACGTACAACGACACACCCCACAGCAGCATCGGGATGCCTCCGTCGCAGGTGGATGCGACTAATCAGGAAGAGGTGTGGCAGCGCTTGTACGGTGGTCATCACGGTAAGGGCGTGCCCAAGTACCACGTGGCGGATCGCGTACGTATCAGCACGGTCAAGAGACGGTTCGACAAAGGCTATATGGCGGAAATAATATATCCGCATAGTTGATACAACGTGAGAGAGAAGGACGCGTGGTTAGGTATAGGACTAAGAAATGAGGATGAAGAGGAGGAGATGACTACGACGAAAACCAATATCGAGGTCGGGTATTATCACGGACCGCAGAATCTCCTCAAAGAGATAAACAAAGCTCTAATACCGTATCGTTCCACTGCTACGTATCGTTCCGCTGAACGGTAGAAAAGGCGACACCGTGACGACGAGCTTCCGAAAGATCCAGTACCTACCCGTCCTGTGCAAAGACTTCGGCACGATCGAGATCGATATAAGGGACGATACCAATCGGCGCGTGCCATTCGAACGCGGAAAACTGACGACGACGTTTCTTTTCTGACGACGACGGACGGCACTGTTCTCGAGAGATGAATTACAACGACTACTACTCTCGTCAAGCGCGAGGCTCGCTTCCCTATTTCGCAGGTGCCCGCTACCAACGAGGTCACGGTCTAGGAAGTCTATTCGGAGGTCTACTGCGTAGCGTCATGCCGCTCGTCAAGAGAGGCGCCGTGGCGTTGGGAAAGAGAGCGCTGTCGACCGGCGCGCGCATAGCCAACGACGTCCTGTCGGGCGAGAACATCAAAACGTCCACCAAATGTCGCGTTACGGACGCCGGTAGGGAGATGTTGAGCCAACTCATGACCCCTGCTGAAGTACAAGAACGTAAGATGCATATAAGACGCGCGTACCCTGCGAAACGAATCAGTACAGTCAGGAGACGGACGACGAAGAAGACATGCCAGCGCCGTCGGACACGCGAGCCCGACATATTCGACGATGGTGTTCGTTCATAAACAATCGTGTGAGGGACTCAAGAGCGAACTCGATATCTTCACTGTGCCTCCGACTCAGACTAGACACATCGATAGTCACGTGGTGCAAAATCATGTCGTCGTTCGACTCGGGTGGACCGATAGAATTCATTATAGTCGGTTCCAGAGATGATTACCTAGATCTCGCCAGCACGACTCTACACGTTCAAGCGAAGATAACCCGCGCCGACGGAACCAACCTCGTTGTGGTGCAAGGACACGAGTAATCGTATGGAAGCCGTCGAAATAGCCGCCGGAGATACAGCCAACGTAGGGATCGTCACCAGACGCACCGCTACGACTGGGAGTCGCGTGGTCGACATGATGGGTCGTCTCCACGTGGACCTGTTCCTCCAGGATCAATTCCTCGTCAACGGTGTAGAGGTCAAGATACGTCTGGTACGCAGCAAGGACGCCTTCGCGCTCATGGCCGATGGAGCCAACCCCGACTACAAGATAAAGATCATCAACGCCACGCTGTTCGTCAAGAAGGCCACCCTGAATCCGGGCGTGCAGATGGCTCACATCAAGGCCCTCGAAAAAAGCACAGCCAAGTACCCGATGCGACCCGCTCGCACACGCACGAGAATCTCTTTCTTGGCATTCTTCCAAAACGTCTCGTGCTGTGCTGCATCGAAAACGAAGCCCTACAACGGAAGCTACGCTAAAAACTCGTTTAACGCAAAAAACAACCATATCAACTTCCTCGCCGTGTACGTGGACGGACGACAGATACCCTCCAAACCTTTCCAACCCAATTTCGACGACGACCTCTTTATCAGGTGCTAACACAACCTGTTCAACTCGACGGGTAAGGTGTGGCAGGACGAAGGAAACGACTTGACTCGCGACGACTTCCGCCACGGCTACACCTTCTTCGGCTTGGATCTTACCCCTGACTCGTGCGACGACTGCTGCTTCCATCTGCTACAAAAGGGCAACCTGCGCATGGAGATTCATTTCCACGACGCGCTGACGACCACTGTGAACATCGTCGCCTACGCCGAGTTCGAGTCCGTCCTCGAGATCGACAAGAATCGCAACGTCATCTACGACTATTGATGGAAACCCTGCAGATCGCAGGTCTACTCTTCCGGGATGCGCACGCCAAGGACATCGTTCGTAGAATCGTACGCAACGACGTACTCCTCACCGAGACGATAGACGCTTATCCGTTCGCCTTCATCTGCAACACGCACAACAGGACGAAACCGGGAGAACATTGGATAGCGCTGTACGTGGACGATAGTGGGCAAGTTGAATATTTCTGCTCGTAAGGCTTGCCACCACGACACGTCGAATTCCGACGATTCATGAATAAACATTGCGTACAATGGACTCATAATTCAAACAGAGTTCAGAGTCCCGTGTCTAACGTTTGTGGACAATACTGTGTTGCTTATCTCATGTTTCGTTGTCGTGGACTTCCTATGAAGGAATTCGTGAACGGTTTCGGCACTGATCTGGTAGCAAACGATTGTCGGGTGTTCGACTGGCTTAAACTATTGAACTAAGATGCATGCGTTTCGATACATACCGTGTTTCAGTAACGGACAGGTATCGTCATCATCACCATTATATGATTCGAGCCTATGGCGCGGTGGTCACACACCCGTAAGCTCACGACCTCTGCCACGGTGTTCATTAACTCGTAAGTCGTATCACATTACGAGCCACTGGCGTGGTCGTCATGACCCGTAAGCTCTCGGCCGCTGGCGTGGTGTTCAGTCACCCGTAAGTCGTGTCATCATCATCATCACACTTGCGGTTACTAAAACACGTTTTCATACAGCATATACTACTCATTATGCTTGTATCTTTAGTCAATAAAATTCGTGTGCACACGTATACTTTGGTGTTTCGTTCGTTATTTCATACACGTGCATTCACACACACACACACACACACACACACACACACACACACACACACACACACACACACACACACACACACACACACACACACACACACACACACACACACACACACACACACACACACACGCACACACATACACACACACACACACAATATCAGCCCCCGCCCGCGTCACCGGAGGCACAACCTCCATAACCGCCCCCGCACTTGTCCGCCCGTTCTACCCGCCCGTTCTGCCCGCCTGCCCGCCTGCCCGCCTGCCCGACTGCCCGCCTGCCCGCCTGCCCGCCTGCCCGCCTGCCCGCCTGCCCGCCTGCCCGCCTGCCCGCCTGCCCGCCTGCCCGCCTGCCCGCCTGCCTGCCCGCCCTACCCGCTCGAGTCGCTAGCTGGCGCTACGGATGGTTAGGTGCACTTCTTTCCGCTAGGAGGCACCTCGGCTGAAAGTAAATCACTTCTTACCGCTAGGGGAAGGTCAGGCGACAGGAAGTGCACTATGGTAAAGGAACTGCGTCAGCATCAAAAGCCATGGGAGCACATGCACTCTCCGGATTACGTATTACGACAACTTAAACACTACTCACGTGTCACACAAATGTGGATTCCGTACAATGTTAGTAATGATAATGATTAATATCTGTAAATTACATTTATTGTAATGAGGCAGGCACATGTGAAAATACGATTTCTTTTTTTATTAAACATTTGTATTGTGAGGCCGGTTTCTCATTGACATGGTCCATACAGTAAATTGGTGTGAAGCAAAGCAATTCAGAAAATCCAGTCAGCTATGCAGATGGGTGTTATCTTTTGGTGTGTATATGCATGAAAAAAACTATAATGCATATATACCTATACATGCGTGCATAAGGAGGGGGTGGGTGGGTAACGGTTAAATAATTTTATCAACACTGCATGCACGGTGTGAGGGGATCGTTGATCAATGCCCATGGTACGCAAAGTACACAAACTAGGTACATGGTAGGGTCGTCACTCCTGAGTTAAAGCTACGTGAGGGGATCGTTGGTCACTGCCCATGGGACGCAATGTAAACAAACTAGGTACATGGTAGGGTCGTCATTCGTGAGTTAAAGCTACGTGAGGCGATCGGTGGTTACTGCCCATAGTAGGCAATGTAGACAAACTAGGTACATGGCAGGGGTGCCACTCATGAGTTAAATCTACGTGAGAGGATCGTTGGTTACTGCCCATAGTACGCAATGTAAACAAACTAGGTACGTGGTAGGGGTGTCACTCCTGAGTTAAAACTACGCGAGGAGATCGCTGGTTACTGTCCATAGTACGCAATGTAAACAAACTAGGTACGTGGTAGGGGTGTCACTCCTGAGTTAAAATTACGTGAGGGGATCGTTGGTTACTGCCCATAGTAAGCAATGTAAACAAACTAGGTACGTGGTAGGGGTGTCACTCCTGAATTAAAACTACGTGAAGGGATCGTTGGTTACTGCAATGTAAAAAAATAGGTAAGTAGTAAATAAACGAGAACGCGGCTCGCCCCGCCCCCTTTTAGGCCTAGCTCTATGCATAAAAAACGTCCTGATCTTTTTCGGGAACATACTTATAAAAAAAAGATCAAAGGGTTTTGGTGACACTAAACGTTTTCGGGAACATACTTATAAAAAACGTGATTGATGACCTGTCACTTTTGATTGATTACCCTTCCCTTGAGGTGCCACCACCTAGCAGTTACCCCAGTGATTATTTTAGTCCTTTCCCCCTAGTGAGAAACGTAGGACATACCGTTGTGCTTACGTAAGCAATTATATAGCGTTCCTAGCGACCGTTGTGCTTACGTAATATATATATATATATATATATATATATATATATACATATATATATATATCCTCTTGAGGTGCCACCTAGCGGTTATTCCAGTGATTAATTTAGCCCTAGCGATCAACGTAGGACCTACCGTTGTGCTTACGTAAGCATTTATATAGCGTCCCTAGTTACGTAAGCAGCGTCCCCGTCCCTAGCGACCATTATATATATATATATATTACGTAAGCCTTTATATAGCGTGTGCTTACGTAAGCCTTTATATAACCACTACGGTTATAGCTAAAACCACTGTGGTTATAACTGCGCTAAACCCATTGTGTGAGAATAACCCCGCTGTACCCTATATAGCAGCGGCGGTGCGTTAAGCAGCCGTGGCCTATGATCCGGCGGCCTAGTTGTAGGCGTATAAATATAGCCGTGCGGCTCAGCCGGCACTGCGCGTATAACGGCGTTAATTTCAGCCGTACAGCTTAGCTGGCGCTGTCAAACTGAAATCAAATGCATGCAGTCCGTTTAAAATATGTACTCAGCGGTCGGGTAAGGCAGGATGGTTATGTACGATTACTCAGCGGCCTGGTAAGGCAGGATGGTTATGTGCGGTGGATGAAATGGGGGAGCAACACGGTGTGAGTAATAGATTATTTGTATTAGTATATAATTAGAAATCACGATGGCGTGAGAACTGCCCATGGGCGTGCGGCCAGGCCGGCGTAATGTAGGCGCGAGAACCCCTTCCGAGCTTCAGGAGACGCGCCCAGCGGGAATTTGCAGCATCGAACTGCCGCTCTAACATGGTAGAACGGCCGGCGGGTATTAAAGGCGCGTTAAAACCGCGCCGTTCATATAGTTCGTCAGGGGGAGTTGGTGTGTACCAAAGCCCGTTTGGTCCACGTATTAGGAAGGGGTCGACGTCATCGCTGTCAGGAGGTGTCGATGGTCGGGGTTCGGCTGGTGGTGCGAAGCCGGAGCGGCTGGCCTCGGCGGCCGGCCTCGGTGGCTGGCTGCGTGATGTCGGGCGGACAACGCATGTCGGTTTGGGGGAGGCATCCCCGTGTAGGCAGATGGATTCTGTGAAACATGAATAAATTCACAACATGAATAATGAATGAATATTTTATAAAATTTATTTATATTTACATTTATTATTTTACATTTACATATTTATAAATATTTATAAAATATTTATAAAATAATATCGTGTAAAAGTCAACGTACCGCTCTATCGCTGTGACTAATGAGGAGGTTCCCAAATCAAATCAAAACATGACTAATGAGGTTCTTATTAATTAATAAAGATAATTAATAGGACTCGTGTAAAAGGCAACTTACCGGTCTATTGCTAAATAATAAGAACTAAATAAAAATAAATAAATAAAACTTACCGCTGCTCTTTCGCAGACGTTGTATACGACGCCATGCTTGTATTGAAAATGAGCAACGACCGCAGAATTTTTCCTAAAGTCAGTTATGCGTTAAAGGCGCATGCGCGAAAGTGACGTAAAAACAATGAATGCGAAGAGCGCGCAATACCAATAAACGAAAATCTAAATGCATGAAATGACGCGTTGTGTGTGATTAGTTAGAGCTCGGGCATCTTGTGGTGTATAAATATTAGAGAAATTCGATGTAAAAGTCACATTTGACAACGAATGTACTAAAACGACCGCTGATTTTTTTCCTAAAGCAATACTTAGATGCAGAATGGTGACGCAAAACAGCTGGGACGCGTGACGCTAATGAGGTGATAGCGTATCGCGATCGGAATGTGACACTAGAACAATGGCATTTCAAAAACAACACACAACACGTTTGTCAACGAACGCACTAACGTGACCGTTCATATTTTTCCGAAATCAAATACCTCGGAGACTAGTCAGTTATTTGTTAGCGCGCATGCGCGAAATGTTGTAATAGAACCGTAGATTAGGGCGTTATGCTTCCTAAAGCAAAATACCTCGGAGACTAGTCAGTTATGCGTTAGTGTGAATGCGCGAAATGTTGTAATAGAACTGTAGAATTAAGTGACGAGGCCCTTCGTGATACTGTGCTGGAGTTAGCCGTCACGAAAGTGGAGCTCAGTGTGCGTAAGACGACTTGGCAAGGAGAGGCGTCTTATACGGTGCGCACACTGAAGAGATACGACGACGACGCCGATGATGACTAATGTGTTTCTTGTGTTGTTTGTGTAGGAGTCCCCGCTGCTGGTAGCGTTGGTGACGCGTAAACCGACAAGTGACGAGGCTGCGCGCCTACTAGCCGAGATAGCCGAAAATTACATAATGGCAAGGTGCTCACATTACGAAGCGAACTTATTTAAAGCATGACATTTTTTTCCTGTAGGATGTGCGTCGCGTACTGCTGGACATGTTAGCGAACAACGAAAGGATGCGTGCAAGGTATGCGGAGGTTGCCTCGTTCGTACAAACACTGCTGGACCGGGGAGTGGCGGATAGTGACATGAAAGATGCTGCGCTGCTGGCCCGGGTTGATAAAAAAGAGGCGGACTAATCATAATAATGTGTGTTTGTAGAGGGCACAGCAGCTTGAACGTGATAAAATCCGCTGAGGTCGCTGATACCGACCTTCACGCGTCTCGTGCAGCTACTGCACGCTAAGGCGAGCGAGTAGTATATAGGTATGTTTGGTTATCCATCCTAAGCCCTTTTTGAGGAGTTTTTGGTTGATATTAGGGAGGTTTCGAAAGCCGCCCCCCTGAGCAAAGTGCGTAGTCACGTGACCGTATGTATAACGAGAGGCGCCCCCTGGTGGGTACGTTAGAGGTGACGCCTCCTAACGGGGAGTGGTGTTGTTAGTTGTGTAGGTGAATGCGCGTGTATGAAAGAACTAACGAAACACAAGAGTATACGAGTGCACACGTGTTTTATTGATGAAAGATACAAGCGTATAATATGAAACCGTGTTTTATTAAACGAAGTGCATCAAGACTTGTAGGTGAGTGAACACCGCGACAGAGGTCGTGAGCTTAGGGGTCAATACGACCACGCCAGCGGCTCGTGAGATGATGACGATGGTATACGACTTACGGGTGAGTGAACACCGCGTCAGAGGTCGTGAGCTTACGGGTGTGTGACCACCGCGGCATAGGCTCGAATCGTTAATGACGATGATGATGATGATGATGATAACACCTGTTCGTTAATGAAACACGGTTATTGCAGTTGTTTAAGCCAATCAAATACACGGCAATCGTTTGCTACCAGATCAGTGCCGAAACCTTTTACGAAATCCTTCATGACAACTCCACGACATCGAAACATGAGATAAGCAACACAGTATTGTCCACAAACGTTAGACACGGGACTCTGTAGTCTCTTAGAATTATGAGTCCACGTTACACAATGTTTATTCAAGAAGCGACAAAACTCGACGTGTTGCGGCGGCACACCGTACGAGCAGAAGTATTCACCGCAACCGTCGGCGTCTACGTAGATCGCTATCCAATGTTCACCAGGTTTGTCCGCGTCGTGTGTGTTGCACACGAAGGCGACGGGGTAAGCGTCTATCCGGAGTTCGAGGAGTACGTCTTTGGGTACGATTCCACGCATGACGACACGGGCGTGCGTATCGCGGGTGAGTAGGCTGACGAGCTGTAGGGTTTCCATCAGTTGTCGTAGATGACGTTACGACTCCTGTCGATCTCCAGCACCTTCTCGAATTCGGCGTAGGCGACGACGTTCACAGTGGTTGTCAGCGCGTTGAGGAAGGAAATGAATCTCGATGCGCACGTTGCCCTTATGTACCAGATGGAAGCAGCAGTCGTCGCATGCATCGGGGGTGAGGTCCACGGCGAAGAAGGTGTAGCCGTGTCGGAAGTCGTAACGAGTCAAGCCGTTGCCTTCGTCCTGCCACGCCTTACCCGTCGAGGTGAACAGGTTATGGTAGCACCTGACAAAGAGATCGTTCTCGAAGTCGGGCTGGAAAGGTTTGGCGGGTATCTGTCGTCCGTCGATGTACACGGCGAGGAAGTTGATGTTGTTGTTTTTAGCGTGAAAGGGATTTCTGTCGTAGCGTCCGTTGTAGGCGTCGTTATCGATGCAGGCCAGCACGAGACGTTTCGGAAGAACACCGAGAAAGAGGTTCTCGTGCGTATGTGATCGGGCACCTGTGGGAATGGAGTAGACCTTACATTCGACGGGTCGCACCGGATACTTGGCGGTGGTCTTTTCGAGGGCTTTGATGTGCGCCACCTGTACGACTGGGTTCAGGGTGACCTTCCTGACGAATAGTGTAGCGTTGACGATCTGTATCTTGTAGCCGGGGTTACCGCCGCCTGCTATGAGTGCGAACGCATCCTTACTGCGCACCGCACGTATCTTGGCCTCGACACCGTTGATGAGGAGTTTATCCTGATGGGAGAGATCGAGGTGGAGACGTCCCGTCATGTCGACCACGCGACTCTGGGCGATCATGGCGCGTCTGGCGACGAACCCCGCGTTGGCTGTCGGATCGTCACCGTCAATGACGACGGCGTCCATAACATTAGCCGTGTCCTTGTACCACATCTGACTCGCTAGATACGTCTCTTTGGCATCGTTGCCGTAACTGAGCAGCGTCTCTATGTAGGTGCGGTACGGGTACGTGTTGGTCGAGGAAGTCACGAGCGTTCCGTTCAGGTAGAGGTCGACCTGACTGAACAGCGAATGGAGCCAGTTATTCACGGGAGCAACGGGATCGGCGGCATCGAGATCGCTTCCGTCGGCACGCGTCACCTTCGCTTGAATGTTTAGCGTCATGCTAGCGAGATCCTGGTAATCGTCTCCCGAACCAGGTACGATGAATTCGATCGGACCACCCGAGTCGAGCGAGGACATCGGTTGGTAGTGGACCGTGCGACTGTCGACGATGCTGGTCTGAGTCGGAGGCACGGTGAAGATATCGAGTTCGCTCTTGAGTCCCTCGCATGATAGTTTATGAACGAACGCCATCGTCGAATATATCCGGTTCACGACGTACCTTCGGTCTCTGCTTCCTTCGACGGCTGTACTGACTCGTCTCGTGGCGGGTGTGCGTCTTATACCCTTATGCACTCCGGGGGTCAAGAGGTCGCTTATCATTGCTCTACCTGCAGCGGTGGCGCGACGTTTGGCAGCCGTTCTGATGTTCTGCCCCGCCAGGACGTCGTCGGCTATACGTGCGCCGGTCGACAGAGCTCTCTTTCCCAACGCCACGGCGCCTCTCTTGACGAGTGGCATGACGCTACGCAGTAGACCTCCGAATAGACTTCCCAGTCCGTGTCCTCGTTGGTATCGGGCACCCGCGAAATAAGGAAGCGCACCACCTGCTTGACGAGCGTAGTAATCGTTGTAATTCATCTCTCTCTCTCTCTAGAACAGTGGCGTCCGTTGTCGTTGGAAATGAAGTGTCACTGTCATCTTGCCGACTTCGAATGGCACGCGGTGTCCCGTGTCGTCTCTTATATCTATCTCGATCGTACCAAACTCTTTGCAGAGCACGGGTACGTAGTGAGTCTTATCGAAGGTCTTCGATACGACGTCGCCATGACGACCACTCACCGAGACGATGCGCAGCAGCGGTACGAGACTGTCACTGACAACTCGTGGTTCCACGACGTCCGTGTAGATGTAGAGCGATTCCCGTTCCATGGTGACCACGGTGTCACCTTCCACGACACGTACCTTGAACTCGGGGGCCGAGGGGTCCTTCGGGAGAGCCTCCAGCGTAGCGGTACGAAAGCCGAGAACGGTGGTCAGCATAGCAGCGCGGAAGACGGTATTCGGTGCCATGTGCACCGATACCTTACGCGTGATGACGCTGTAGCTCAGTTTCACTCGTCCCTCGCCCACCACGCGACGTAGAGCAGCGTTGATGACGAGTATCAGTGACCACGGATCTTTATAGTGTCCGGTTCCGATTCGGATAATCTCCGTGTGCAGGGATCGAGGGTCTCGATCTTCATCTATCGATAGTGACACGGCGAACCCCGCTTCGTCGCCTACGATGTTGTACCAACTGTGTGGGTACTGTACCTCCACCAGTCCGCACTCCCATTGTCCCCGTAGTAGGATACGTTTCGGTAGCGTCGTGACGTAGTGGGTCAGCGTGTTGTCGGGGTGCGTGTCCATGGAAGCATTGCTGGGCAACGTGAGATAGAAATCACTCGTCGCCATGTTGTTGTTTCAACGTCGGACTGGGTAGCAGGTAACCCAACGAACTACTCAACAGGGCCGTCCAAAGAGTCGGATTGACGTGGTGACCAAACGTCAGGTTGTAGATGCTGACCAAGATGACCGTGTACAAGACGACGACTTGACACAGAAAGACTATCTCCTCTTTGGGACACGCGGTACCAAATATATGCCACGGAGTCCTCTCTTTCTTTATTGGTGGAGTAGCGTCGACGTCGTCTTCTTCTTCTTCTTCGTCGTCACTAACGGTAATCCGTGATGTCGTCTCGTCTGCCATACGTAGACGACTGATATCGCGACGGCTTTATAGCCGACGAGAGCCTTGGCGTCGATCCAGCTGTTGAATTTCGAAGGGTATCCGAACCATTTCACCAACACCTCCCTTCGCCTGCCTACCTTACGGCGCTGTACTATCGATTCCACGCGGTACAGTTTATCGGCCGGAACCGTCACCTTCTGCAACTCCGGCTCGTAGAAGGTACCTTCCAGTATCTCTCCGAGATCGTCCGCTAGACGATAGACGGGCGGATCGGACGGATGCACCTCACGTATCGTGAATAGTTCCTCTGTCCAATTCACCGTGTAGCCTTTGGCGAATCGTCTCTTGACCTTGCTGATACGCACACGATCCCCCACGTGGTACTTGGGTACGCCCTTGCCGTGATGACCCCCGTACAGACGCTGCCACACCTCTTCTTGATTAGTCGCATCCACCTGCGACGGAGCCATCCCGATACTACGATGGGGCTTGTCGTTGTACGTGCGCACCAGATCCGGAAGGATATCGATGTATCGCCACGATTCTTTGTGTGTCAGGTATCGCCACAGCCGCGTCATTAGCGTACGATTGAAACGTTCCACGATGCTCGCCTTGATCTCCTCGTTAGAGGTGGAGAAGTGCTGGATGCCGTACTTGTCCAACACACCTCGAACGGTACGGTTATAGAATTCCAGACCTCTATCGGTCTGCAAAAACAACGGCTGTACATCGGCGAAGAGTCCGTTCAGTGCCTTCGACACAGACGTCGCCGACTTGTTCTTTAGCGGAACGCATCGGGCGACTTTCGAGAAGACGTCGATTACCGTGAGCAGGAACGTCGTACTGTCGTTTTCTTTTTTCAGACTGGTCACGTCGACGAGATCGGCTTGCCACTGTTGATCCCGTCCTCCGACGACCGTGCGTCGTCGCTTGAAACGAACTCTGACCGGTTTGTGTAGGGTATAGGCGTTCTGTTCTGATAGCCATTGTTCGACCATCTTTCTCGGTACGCGTGGCACGTTGTATCGCAAAGACGCGATTCCCCCGTAACTTCCCACCTTGGCGGGATCGAAGTAGACGTCCTCCAGCTGTTTCCGTCGTCGCACCATGATCGTATGATATAATCACCGATGATACCACACACGATGGGAAGTGCGGCGTAAGCGACACCGGTATACAGACGATGTAGACTATCCTGTGAATCGCACATTATGTCGGCGAATCGAGACGGTGCGCCTCTTTTATCTGAGATCCTCCCATCCCTTACTAGTCGAGGCCGGTGGCGTAGGTAGAGTGGACGGGCTCATTCGGCTCCGAGTGAGGGGTGTCCACTGCAGCGATCGACGCGCTCTACCGACCGATCGTGTGGCCGCTCCTGCTACGGCACTCCTCCTTTGTTCCCGTTGAATGGCCAGTCTCCTGACCTCGTTACCCACCAACTCCATGGGTAGGTTCATGGTGCCGAGTTGACGCGTAAACACCTGCCACCCCGTCGGACTGGCAACGGTCTTGCGTTGACGCAACAGATCGTTCACGAGGTCCACCACGTTACTTCCGGGTACCGCCACACCTTTGTGCATGAGCTCTCCGCGTGCATTCCACACGACGTCTCGTTTCAGACGTTCCATCAGTAGTCTAGCTTTGGTCCGCAGTGCCTTGGGAACGCTGTCGACGACGTCCGCTTCCATACCTGCCGCCACCGCCGCTTCCATACCTGTCGCCCCCGCCTCTGGCGGGGTCGGGTCCGCCGCCGCCGCCGCCGCCCCCGCCGCCGCCGCTGTGACCATCGTGTCCTTGTTGACCGTCATCACGCGTACTGGTTCGCGCACGCGTCGATCGGCCAACGCGTTGTGACGTTGCAACACTTGATTATACATGACGACCTTGTCACCGTCGGCGAGATCTTGTCTGTCGAGTATGACTTTCATCTCGTCGTCGAGCACCTGTACTTTACGGCCTAGGGTATCCGTCGGTGCCGGCGCGCGTAGACTATCCAACAGTCGTGGATCTACCAAAGCCATCTTCCGTGTGTGTTCCATCGTCGTCTACTTGAGTAGCACCTGTTTTAGCAAGGGTAGAAAGACCGCACCGGCCAAAGGTGCCAGCAGCGCCGACAGGAAACCACCACCGGTCTGTCCGCCGCCGCCCTGGTTGTTACCACGTAGCAAGATGCGACGTCTCCTCGCTGCCGGCGCGTCTCTCTTTGCCAAAGCACGTAGGTTTGTTTTGTACACACTCAGAGCGCGTCTCTGTGCTTCGGTCAAGGGTACGTTCTTCTTCAATATGTTGTAGGCACACTCGGCTAGTGCACACAACAGATCGGCGTCGGCGTTTCTGATGATGGCCCGTCTCAATGTCGTGCTCTTGTACCTGTTCAGCGTCTGTATGCAGAGGAGGTGTTTCTTCACGAGTTCGGACATGCTGTTGTCTTCACGATCATACTGCGACTGAAGGGACGAGACGTGCGAGCAGACGTCTTATACTTTGGGTTGGTATACGTACTGAACAACGTCGTCCGGAAGGACGCCCGTGCGCAGACGCATATCGTCGGGCGTGCCCTGTTTCAGATCGACGAGGAGATAACCGTACGGAGGCGTCGTGGCGTCTCGGAACGCTTCCTGTACATACTTCAGGTGTCCCGGATACATCTGTCGCGCCAAGTGTCCGATCTGTGACGCGTCGCGAGGATTCTTGAAGATTACCATGTAGTGTGTGTTCAGACTGATCGTGCGACTCTCCTTGTTCTTCGGAAACAGGTTCTGCACGAGATACAGTACGGACGTGTTTTGGTGATGACTCTTTTTCGTGAACAAGGTCGTGACCCGTTCGTCCGTTTCCGTCATCAGATCATCGATGACCACGAGGTTACGCGTCGATGCATCGAACGTACCGCTCGGCAAGCCTTCCTCGAAGCGTACCAGGTCGTTGTCGACGTAGGCACTCTGCCATACACCGTAACACCACGTGATCTTCTCTGGAGGCGGATCGATAATCGTCGCGGCGTGACGTAGCAGACGCATCACGAACGTGCTCTTACCGCATCCCGTCGGACCCGCGACGATACAGGTGAAGGGGTGTTTCCATCGCGTGTCCATCTAGTAGTAGTCGCTGTTCGACACGTTGTCCGCTGTGCTGTTAGATACTACGACGACACCTCCGTCACACCAATGAAGGAAGGGATCGCGGAACAAGACGTACAAGACGTACAGACCGAGTATTCCCACTAGTGCTACAGCTACGACCGTTCCCGTCCGTGACATGCTGCGCTATGACTATCAATGGCGTGGTATCTGACTAAATAGTGTTATTTTTTTCGTGTGTCTCCCACCTACTAACTGCGTGACAGCTAGAGGCGCCTATATCCCCAACTGACGTAGGGGCGCATTTCCTCATCGTGTCAGCAGTGGTTCGGTGTTACACGTCCACCGGACCCGTGGTGATTCCGTCCTCGTTGACCACGCGCTTGGCATAGAAGTAGGTCAACGCCGCGCGTTCCTGGGTGTACGTCAGCACGGACGAGTGATTGACCCGGAACCCACGGTTCACTCCGCTTCCACTACGACGACTGGTCAGCACGTCCAGGAACGCCTGCTTGTCGATGGCGTTGAGTCGTTTGTTCAGTCCTTTGGTGGTGTATTTATCGACTGTACCCGAACAATAGTAGGTCTTGCTGCACAGTCCCAGGAAACAGTCGCCGGACCATTCCACCTTGAAGAGTCCAGGTGTTCTCTTGTCGTACGCCTTGCGTGCCTTGCAGCACGTCTCGGTACCGTTCCACGGACGTCCGGCCAGGCGACAGCGTATGTAGTCGTTCCGATGATCGTCGCAACATTCGGACGGTAGCCATTCGGAGCGGTGACGATAGTAGTGGTCGCGCAGTGCCAGGGTCACGAGGTCATCGACGGATTCTCCGGCTAGAGCCAAATAGGCGCTATCCGTATCGGTTTCACAGTACTCGAACAGCGGACGATCCACGTACCTGATCATGAAGTCGTAGTAGAACTCCAACATGCGCAGTTTGGCCCACTGCAACACGAAGAATCCTACGTGCGTAGGCAGAGCGTATTTGACGGTACGCTTGTGCATTTCGATCTCGTACGCATCGGTGGTGACGACGTCGAGTTGACGGAAGCGACGATTGTTGATTGCGGACGATGCGTTCTTCTCCGTACAGTAGGTGACTTCGCGGTGTCTATCGACGTTGGTGATAAATTTCCCATAGGAAGAATTGCCCATAAGTTTGTTGGTATCCGCGATCATGGCCTTGTCGGGATGGGCGTCTCCTTCGCGACGTGCAGTGGACACCGCCTCGCCGAATCGGTGGAAGCAGGCGACCGGTGTGTACTCGATGACCTGGTAGACGTGCGTCACCTCGAGTCCGTGCGCGAGGTACCATCGCAAGAGTGGTGTGGCGAGCAAGATCTTATCTCCACGATAACTCCCGACGAGCATGCGACGCGGAGTCGCCATGATGTCGTGTTCTTCAGCGTAGCGACGCATGAACGGTCCGAGGTCGTCGCGAGTCAGGTGAATGTTCTTGAAGATGGGCTGCATCTCGGCAAAGTGCGCGCGCAGTACCTCCGGTACACGTATGTCGCACTGAATCATACCGAACACGCTACCGTTGCGCACCCCTGTCAGGATCTGTTGTGTCGTCATTTTCCAGCGCACGTGTCGACGACGTTGTCGAACGTCCAGAAACTGTTTCACACACGGATCGCGTCTCGCGACCTTCCACTCGCATTCCCACATCTCGACGACACTCACAAAGTGTCGAAGATAGGCCGTGTTCTTTTGCGTTTCGGCGAGCAGTTGCGTCATGGGTTTCCCGTTGACCTCGTTGACCTCACGACCGGTACACAGACAACCGTGATAGTAGCACCCGTGAAATTGATAGGCCGTCTTCGTTTCGCTACACCAACCGTCCACCGATAGTTTACCGATGCGCTTCTCTCGGCCGTTGGTCTGGTGTCGTATGACGAGTCCCGTGCTTTCGGACTCCCACGTCAGCCATTCGGCAGCCATCTGACCTGTGGGCTGTGCCGCTTCGGGTCGGAACTCCTTCTCTTCCCGTCGTCGCGTGTACCATCCCGTCGGCATCTCTTGCGATATCGACCACAGATACAATGCATTCGCATCATAGCCGACGATGGACTGACACGTTCGAGCCGCATCACCGTAGTCGTTACGACGTATCTTCGTGACCCCCTTCTCGTGGTGTCTGGTGAAGATGAGTGACGGTCCTCCGACGATGTTGTCTCTGACGAGCTGGTGGACGTCCTTGTTCGTCTCGTTGAAGAGCGTAAAGAACGTCCTCTTCGGCACGTAGGTGAACAGATAGGACAAGGTCAAACCAGGTATACTGATCCCTTGTTTGAACATGTCGATACCGCGGTGTTGGTAGAAGTCGAACTGTTTGTCGATGGCTTCCAAGAACGGCACGACGTCCCTGTTGTTATACCAGACGAGAAAGTCTCGCAGAGTCTCCATGTCGTTGTCTCGCCACACCTTCCGACATCGCGTGTAGTCGTCGTCGGATATACCTTCGTTCTTCAGTCGACTGAAGAAGGCCTCTTTGGGAGGTAGAGCGGTATCGTCGAGTCTCTCCAAGCTGTCCATGTATTCGTACGGGAAGTGACCTTTCGTGACCTCGCAACCGTACGCTTTCAGGTACTTGTCGTACGAGAATCCAGGGGCGATATAATGAGTCATATCGAGGAATTTGAGGTCGTCCGTCGATAGACACATAAACGTGTTGCCGCGTTTGATCACGTGAAACGCCCCTGCATCCTTCCTCTCCTCCTCCTCCTCCTCCTCCTCCCTGTCCTCTGTTGGTGCCTTTTCGGACAGGAAGTAGGGTACCAGGAACTGTTTGACGACGTTCAGATCGTACCTGCTCGAGTTGAAGCCGATGACGGGCAACTGATGAAGCCAACCGTACAATTGACCCATGAGAGTTTTGTAGGGATTGGTCGGTTTTCGTCGTGACTCGTTGTCGTTTCCTTCTGCAGCGGATGCCTCCTGTTCGTCCCACGTCGTGATAGCCTCCCCGATTTCGAGTAGTGTACCCTCGTAACTGTCTACAATGGCGTCGTAGGCTGCTTCGCTCATCGTCTGAAGGATACCCATCATGTTGGCTACCAACTTGTTGCTGTCACCATCCGTGATCAGACATTGTACCTGTTCGAATCCGGGTACGTTACTCGCCAGGGACACGCTCAACGGTACGTGACGAGCCACCCAGTGGACTTTGGCGCTGTCCGACGGAAGCTGTGACGTATCGAACCAGGACTCGAAGTCGAAGGTGGCGCGATACGGATAGTAACGCAAACATTCGCTAACGTGAATGTTTTCGTCGTCCAAGCACTGGAAGACTGTCGGCGACGGATGATAGACACCACCGGGATAGATCTTTCGCACGCCTCCCGTGCACCCGCGTTCGTGTCGTTCTAGATGGGAGGCGTCTTTCCATAGCGAGTCGCCACACTTCCTACATCGATAAGTGTGACAGTACTTGTTCACGTCTTGTATGTAGGAACAGTGTGTCTCGTGAAGATTGACGTACATCGTTTCGGGATAGTGACACAAGGACCGGCGTACGAGTTCGGCAGTCACCTTTCCGCCTTCTTCTTCCGGTTCGACGAGTTTGTAGACGCACACGTTGGTCTCAAAGGTGGTCTCGACGTGATAGATATCGTCCATTGTCACCCCGTCAAAGTCTTTCATTACCACCCCGTCAAAGTCTTTCATTGCCACTCCGTCACGGTTGTACTTCGCGTAGAGTAGCTTCACGGCGGGTTCCAGGTGGTGTCGGTCGCATCCACGATGTAGAGCCAGACACCGGAAGAGACACAGATTGTCCGTGTACTTCCTGTTGTGATCGTCTCTTTCCAATGCGATGACGGCTTTGTTTCGTTTGATGTAGCTCGGTAGTGTGATGGCCACACATCCTATCGGATGATCTACGATGTGATTGACGAAGAAGGTGACATTCGTGACCACTTCGCACACCCATTGACTGTCCGGACGCTGATTGATGACCCACTGCAGCACGTCTGTTTCTCGGATGCGTTCCAGAAACGCATCAAAGTCTGCAGTGTTTGTGATCAGACACGGCTCGTCGAGGTAACGGCCGCAGCAGTTACAAGACGAATGATAATACCTGTACCTGTTCGTGGTCTTGTTCCTTAGAACAAAACCATAACTAAGATTAATCTTAAAGGCGTGCGTCTGTTCGCGGAACATGATCTTCAGTGACGGTTCTAGGGCGCTCGTGTCCAGTGTCGATACTCTGTAATTGTACCTGGATTGCACGGGTCCTCTAGCCTCGTGGTTTCGGATGGTCATCCAGTGCTCTCGGACGACGTCTCGTAGTTCCCTCGATAGAGTATCGGCGAAAGGGAGTTGGGGCGGTGGTTGTATCGGGTCGTCATCGTCGCCACTCACACGTGGTCGCTCTGCGCATCTCGCTCGTTTGCGTAGGGGTGGCTCGCTCGCTTCCGCACGTCGGTTGCATACCGTCTTGATATGATGTACCAGGTTCTTACGTTTCGTGAACTCACGTGCACATATCTCGCAGCGGTGTAGTGTTTTTTGTGAGGTGTCACAAGGTTGCCTGTTGTGTCGTAGCAGGTTGTCACGTCTCGTGAAGTCTCTTCCACATCTCGAACAGGGGTGCCTAGTACTTTTTGATGGTTCGCCAGATGGCACCACTCGTGGCGCTGGTTTACTGTAAGCATGATCGTCGTCGTGTGTTGATGTATGCGTTTGGTCTATGTGGCGTTGTATGTCTGCGTGTGTATCGAGCACGAGACCACAGTGACGACACGTGTGCTGCTTCATCGTCTACCTACAACTGAAGGATAGGAGATCCTTGTACGCGTCTATATAGTCTAGTGTGACGTCATAGGAGCTTGTATGAGTGTGCGTGTATATAGACGGAGGGGTATGTATTCATCGATCGTAACGAGGTATGACAAGAACAACAGACACCGAATTCCTGGATTACATACATACATCTTTATTCGTCGAATTACAAATTAAAAAAGCGAGTATACACGAAAGCTAAGCTAAGCGCCTACAGTGACAGACAAGCGGCGCCTATAACCCCAGCTATAGCGTAGGGGCGCATTTCCTCTTGTCGTCACTGCAGACGCTTCTGTAGTGAGTCCGTGATATAGGCAACGTGTTCAGCGGACTCAATGTTTCGTGCCAGTTCGCAGCAAATCGTCTGCACCGCCGTATCGAGGTTACATCGTTTGGTAACGAACAGGACCGCCGCTAAACTCTGGATATTTAGTTCCAGGTCCTGTACGCCACCAAACAGAACCGGATGTGTCCACGGCATCGACGTGTCTGTTTTGGACCACACGATATGTCCGTCGGTGGCTATATCGAGGGCCGAATCATCCGTTCGGAGTGTCTCGTATTCGGATGTATCATCATCATCGCAAGTCATGTCCAATGACTCGTCGGACGTTGGTGGTGGTGTTGCAGCCTCACACGACATTTGGAGAGTCGTCACGTGACGCTGGGCGTTTAGATGCGTCAGGAGAGTCTGTCGTAGTGGAGTGTGGTGACGGTGTCTTTTTTTAGGCGCCCACTCTAGCGGCTTCTCATCATACGATGTTTGAATGAGTTCTAGTCCGCTAGAGGGAGCAGCGCTGACCTGACAACACAATAACAACAACATTAACAGGGTGTTTCCTCATCCAACAGAGGTATACCGCGTACACGTAGGATGGCTTGCACACGTGTTATGATGTCACGTGCCCGGTTCGGTGTGTCCACCATAAAGCTGTAATGGTGTACTGCACATTTCACGGTGTCTCGAATCAGATGGCTACGTACCAGGTAGATGGTGTTTGTCTCACTTTCGAAAGTGCGCCACCTCTTCTTGATTAGTCGCATCCACCTGCGACGGAGCCATCCCGATACTACGATGGGGCTTGTCGTTGTACGTGCGCACCAGATCCGGAAGGATATCGATGTATCGCCACGATTCTTTGTGTGTCAGGTATCGCCACAGCCGCGTCATTAGCGTACGATTGAAACGTTCCACGATGCTCGCCTTGATCTCCTCGTTAGAGGTGGAGAAGTGCTGGATGCCGTACCTGTCCAACACACCTCGAACGGTACGGTTATAGAATTCCAGACCTCTATCGGTCTGCAAAAACAACGGCTGTACATCGGCGAAGAGTCCGTTCAGTGCCTTCGACACAGACGTCGCCGACTTGTTCTTTAGCGGAACGCATCGGGCGACTTTCGAGAAGACGTCGATTACCGTGAGCAGGAACGTCGTACCGTCGTTTTCTTTTTTCAGATTGGTCACGTCGACGAGATCGGCTTGCCACTGTTGATCCCGTCCTCCGACGACCGTGCGTCGTCGCTTGAAACGAACTCTGACCGGTTTGTGTAGGGTATAGGCGTTCTGTTCTGATAGCCATTGTTCGACCATCTTTCTCGGTACGCGTGGCACGTTGTATCGCAAAGACGCGATTCCCCCGTAACTTCCCACCTTGGCGGGATCGAAGTAGACGTCCTCCAGCTGTTTCCGTCGTCGCACCATGATCGTATGATATAATCACCGATGATACCACACACGATGGGAAGTGCGGCGTAAGCGACACCGGTATACAGACGATGTAGACTATCCTGTGAATCGCACATTATGTCGGCGAATCGAGACGGTGCGCCTCTTTTATCTGAGATCCTCCCATCCCTTACTAGTCGAGGCCGGTGGCGTAGGTAGAGTGGACGGGCTCATTCGGCTCCGAGTGAGGGGTGTCCACTGCAGCGATCGACGCGCTCTACCGACCGATCGTGTGGCCGCTCCTGCTACGGCACTCCTCCTTTGTTCCCGTTGAATGGCCAGTCTCCTGACCTCGTTACCCACCAACTCCATGGGTAGGTTCATGGTGCCGAGTTGACGCGTAAACACCTGCCACCCCGTCGGACTGGCAACGGTCTTGCGTTGACGCAACAGATCGTTCACGAGGTCCACCACGTTACTTCCGGGTACCGCCACACCTTTGTGCATGAGCTCTCCGCGTGCATTCCACACGACGTCTCGTTTCAGACGTTCCATCAGTAGTCTAGCTTTGGTCCGCAGTGCCTTGGGAACGCTGTCGACGACGTCCGCTTCCATACCTGCCGCCACCGCCGCTTCCATACCTGTCGCCCCCGCCTCTGGCGGGGTCGGGTCCGCCGCCGCCGCCGCCGCCCCCGCCGCCGCCGCTGTGACCATCGTGTCCTTGTTGACCGTCATCACGCGTACTGGTTCGCGCACGCGTCGATCGGCCAACGCGTTGTGACGTTGCAACACTTGATTATACATGACGACCTTGTCACCGTCGGCGAGATCTTGTCTGTCGAGTATGACTTTCATCTCGTCGTCGAGCACCTGTACTTTACGGCCTAGGGTATCCGTCGGTGCCGGCGCGCGTAGACTATCCAACAGTCGTGGATCTACCAAAGCCATCTTCCGTGTGTGTTCCATCGTCGTCTACTTGAGTAGCACCTGTTTTAGCAAGGGTAGAAAGACCGCACCGGCCAAAGGTGCCAGCAGCGCCGACAGGAAACCACCACCGGTCTGTCCGCCGCCGCCCTGGTTGTTACCACGTAGCAAGATGCGACGTCTCCTCGCTGCCGGCGCGTCTCTCTTTGCCAAAGCACGTAGGTTTGTTTTGTACACACTCAGAGCGCGTCTCTGTGCTTCGGTCAAGGGTACGTTCTTCTTCAATATGTTGTAGGCACACTCGGCTAGTGCACACAACAGATCGGCGTCGGCGTTTCTGATGATGGCCCGTCTCAATGTCGTGCTCTTGTACCTGTTCAGCGTCTGTATGCAGAGGAGGTGTTTCTTCACGAGTTCGGACATGCTGTTGTCTTCACGATCATACTGCGACTGAAGGGACGAGACGTGCGAGCAGACGTCTTATACTTTGGGTTGGTATACGTACTGAACAACGTCGTCCGGAAGGACGCCCGTGCGCAGACGCATATCGTCGGGCGTGCCCTGTTTCAGATCGACGAGGAGATAACCGTACGGAGGCGTCGTGGCGTCTCGGAACGCTTCCTGTACATACTTCAGGTGTCCCGGATACATCTGTCGCGCCAAGTGTCCGATCTGTGACGCGTCGCGAGGATTCTTGAAGATTACCATGTAGTGTGTGTTCAGACTGATCGTGCGACTCTCCTTGTTCTTCGGAAACAGGTTCTGCACGAGATACAGTACGGACGTGTTTTGGTGATGACTCTTTTTCGTGAACAAGGTCGTGACCCGTTCGTCCGTTTCCGTCATCAGATCATCGATGACCACGAGGTTACGCGTCGATGCATCGAACGTACCGCTCGGCAAGCCTTCCTCGAAGCGTACCAGGTCGTTGTCGACGTAGGCACTCTGCCATACACCGTAACACCACGTGATCTTCTCTGGAGGCGGATCGATAATCGTCGCGGCGTGACGTAGCAGACGCATCACGAACGTGCTCTTACCGCATCCCGTCGGACCCGCGACGATACAGGTGAAGGGGTGTTTCCATCGCGTGTCCATCTAGTAGTAGTCGCTGTTCGACACGTTGTCCGCTGTGCTGTTAGATACTACGACGACACCTCCGTCACACCAATGAAGGAAGGGATCGCGGAACAAGACGTACAAGACGTACAGACCGAGTATTCCCACTAGTGCTACAGCTACGACCGTTCCCGTCCGTGACATGCTGCGCTATGACTATCAATGGCGTGGTATCTGACTAAATAGTGTTATTTTTTTCGTGTGTCTCCCACCTACTAACTGCGTGACAGCTAGAGGCGCCTATATCCCCAACTGACGTAGGGGCGCATTTCCTCATCGTGTCAGCAGTGGTTCGGTGTTACACGTCCACCGGACCCGTGGTGATTCCGTCCTCGTTGACCACGCGCTTGGCATAGAAGTAGGTCAACGCCGCGCGTTCCTGGGTGTACGTCAGCACGGACGAGTGATTGACCCGGAACCCACGGTTCACTCCGCTTCCACTACGACGACTGGTCAGCACGTCCAGGAACGCCTGCTTGTCGATGGCGTTGAGTCGTTTGTTCAGTCCTTTGGTGGTGTATTTATCGACTGTACCCGAACAATAGTAGGTCTTGCTGCACAGTCCCAGGAAACAGTCGCCGGACCATTCCACCTTGAAGAGTCCAGGTGTTCTCTTGTCGTACGCCTTGCGTGCCTTGCAGCACGTCTCGGTACCGTTCCACGGACGTCCGGCCAGGCGACAGCGTATGTAGTCGTTCCGATGATCGTCGCAACATTCGGACGGTAGCCATTCGGAGCGGTGACGATAGTAGTGGTCGCGCAGTGCCAGGGTCACGAGGTCATCGACGGATTCTCCGGCTAGAGCCAAATAGGCGCTATCCGTATCGGTTTCACAGTACTCGAACAGCGGACGATCCACGTACCTGATCATGAAGTCGTAGTAGAACTCCAACATGCGCAGTTTGGCCCACTGCAACACGAAGAATCCTACGTGCGTAGGCAGAGCGTATTTGACGGTACGCTTGTGCATTTCGATCTCGTACGCATCGGTGGTGACGACGTCGAGTTGACGGAAGCGACGATTGTTGATTGCGGACGATGCGTTCTTCTCCGTACAGTAGGTGACTTCGCGGTGTCTATCGACGTTGGTGATAAATTTCCCATAGGAAGAATTGCCCATAAGTTTGTTGGTATCCGCGATCATGGCCTTGTCGGGATGGGCGTCTCCTTCGCGACGTGCAGTGGACACCGCCTCGCCGAATCGGTGGAAGCAGGCGACCGGTGTGTACTCGATGACCTGGTAGACGTGCGTCACCTCGAGTCCGTGCGCGAGGTACCATCGCAAGAGTGGTGTGGCGAGCAAGATCTTATCTCCACGATAACTCCCGACGAGCATGCGACGCGGAGTCGCCATGATGTCGTGTTCTTCAGCGTAGCGACGCATGAACGGTCCGAGGTCGTCGCGAGTCAGGTGAATGTTCTTGAAGATGGGCTGCATCTCGGCAAAGTGCGCGCGCAGTACCTCCGGTACACGTATGTCGCACTGAATCATACCGAACACGCTACCGTTGCGCACCCCTGTCAGGATCTGTTGTGTCGTCATTTTCCAGCGCACGTGTCGACGACGTTGTCGAACGTCCAGAAACTGTTTCACACACGGATCGCGTCTCGCGACCTTCCACTCGCATTCCCACATCTCGACGACACTCACAAAGTGTCGAAGATAGGCCGTGTTCTTTTGCGTTTCGGCGAGCAGTTGCGTCATGGGTTTCCCGTTGACCTCGTTGACCTCACGACCGGTACACGGACAACCGTGATAGTAGCACCCGTGAAATTGATAGGCCGTCTTCGTTTCGCTACACCAACCGTCCACCGTTAGTTTACCGATGCGCTTCTCTCGGCCGTTGGTCTGGTGTCGTATGACGAGTCCCGTGCTTTCGGACTCCCACGTCAGCCATTCGGCAGCCATCTGACCTGTGGGCTGTGCCGCTTCGGGTCGGAACTCCTTCTCTTCCCGTCGTCGCGTGTACCATCCCGTCGGCATCTCTTGCGATATCGACCACAGATACAATGCATTCGCATCATAGCCGACGATGGACTGACACGTTCGAGCCGCATCACCGTAGTCGTTACGACGTATCTTCGTGACCCCCTTCTCGTGGTGTCTGGTGAAGATGAGTGACGGTCCTCCGACGATGTTGTCTCTGACGAGCTGGTGGACGTCCTTGTTCGTCTCGTTGAAGAGCGTAAAGAACGTCCTCTTCGGCACGTAGGTGAACAGATAGGACAAGGTCAAACCAGGTATACTGATCCCTTGTTTGAACATGTCGATACCGCGGTGTTGGTAGAAGTCGAACTGTTTGTCGATGGCTTCCAAGAACGGCACGACGTCCCTGTTGTTATACCAGACGAGAAAGTCTCGCAGAGTCTCCATGTCGTTGTCTCGCCACACCTTCCGACATCGCGTGTAGTCGTCGTCGGATATACCTTCGTTCTTCAGTCGACTGAAGAAGGCCTCTTTGGGAGGTAGAGCGGTATCGTCGAGTCTCTCCAAGCTGTCCATGTATTCGTACGGGAAGTGACCTTTCGTGACCTCGCAACCGTACGCTTTCAGGTACTTGTCGTACGAGAATCCAGGGGCGATATAATGAGTCATATCGAGGAATTTGAGGTCGTCCGTCGATAGACACATAAACGTGTTGCCGCGTTTGATCACGTGAAACGCCCCTGCATCCTTCCTCTCCTCCTCCTCCTCCTCCTCCTCCCTGTCCTCTGTTGGTGCCTTTTCGGACAGGAAGTAGGGTACCAGGAACTGTTTGACGACGTTCAGATCGTACCTGCTCGAGTTGAAGCCGATGACGGGCAACTGATGAAGCCAACCGTACAATTGACCCATGAGAGTTTTGTAGGGATTGGTCGGTTTTCGTCGTGACTCGTTGTCGTTTCCTTCTGCAGCGGATGCCTCCTGTTCGTCCCACGTCGTGATAGCCTCCCCGATTTCGAGTAGTGTACCCTCGTAACTGTCTACAATGGCGTCGTAGGCTGCTTCGCTCATCGTCTGAAGGATACCCATCATGTTGGCTACCAACTTGTTGCTGTCACCATCCGTGATCAGACATTGTACCTGTTCGAATCCGGGTACGTTACTCGCCAGGGACACGCTCAACGGTACGTGACGAGCCACCCAGTGGACTTTGGCGCTGTCCGACGGAAGCTGTGACGTATCGAACCAGGACTCGAAGTCGAAGGTGGCGCGATACGGATAGTAACGCAAACATTCGCTAACGTGAATGTTTTCGTCGTCCAAGCACTGGAAGACTGTCGGCGACGGATGATAGACACCACCGGGATAGATCTTTCGCACGCCTCCCGTGCACCCGCGTTCGTGTCGTTCTAGATGGGAGGCGTCTTTCCATAGCGAGTCGCCACACTTCCTACATCGATAAGTGTGACAGTACTTGTTCACGTCTTGTATGTAGGAACAGTGTGTCTCGTGAAGATTGACGTACATCGTTTCGGGATAGTGACACAAGGACCGGCGTACGAGTTCGGCAGTCACCTTTCCGCCTTCTTCTTCCGGTTCGACGAGTTTGTAGACGCACACGTTGGTCTCAAAGGTGGTCTCGACGTGATAGATATCGTCCATTGTCACCCCGTCAAAGTCTTTCATTACCACCCCGTCAAAGTCTTTCATTGCCACTCCGTCACGGTTGTACTTCGCGTAGAGTAGCTTCACGGCGGGTTCCAGGTGGTGTCGGTCGCATCCACGATGTAGAGCCAGACACCGGAAGAGACACAGATTGTCCGTGTACTTCCTGTTGTGATCGTCTCTTTCCAATGCGATGACGGCTTTGTTTCGTTTGATGTAGCTCGGTAGTGTGATGGCCACACATCCTATCGGATGATCTACGATGTGATTGACGAAGAAGGTGACATTCGTGACCACTTCGCACACCCATTGACTGTCCGGACGCTGATTGATGACCCACTGCAGCACGTCTGTTTCTCGGATGCGTTCCAGAAACGCATCAAAGTCTGCAGTGTTTGTGATCAGACACGGCTCGTCGAGGTAACGGCCGCAGCAGTTACAAGACGAATGATAATACCTGTACCTGTTCGTGGTCTTGTTCCTTAGAACAAAACCATAACTAAGATTAATCTTAAAGGCGTGCGTCTGTTCGCGGAACATGATCTTCAGTGACGGTTCTAGGGCGCTCGTGTCCAGTGTCGATACTCTGTAATTGTACCTGGATTGCACGGGTCCTCTAGCCTCGTGGTTTCGGATGGTCATCCAGTGCTCTCGGACGACGTCTCGTAATTCCCTCGATAGAGTATCGGCGAAAGGGAGTTGGGGCGGTGGTTGTATCGGGTCGTCATCGTCGCCACTCACACGTGGTCGCTCTGCGCATCTCGCTCGTTTGCGTAGGGGTGGCTCGCTCGCTTCCGCACGTCGGTTGCATACCGTCTTGATATGATGTACCAGGTTCTTACGTTTCGTGAACTCACGTGCACATATCTCGCAGCGGTGTAGTGTTTTTTGTGAGGTGTCACAAGGTTGCCTGTTGTGTCGTAGCAGGTTGTCACGTCTCGTGAAGTCTCTTCCACATCTCGAACAGGGGTGCCTAGTACTTTTTGATGGTTCGCCAGATGGCACCACTCGTGGCGCTGGTTTACTGTAAGCATGATCGTCGTCGTGTGTTGATGTATGCGTTTGGTCTATGTGGCGTTGTATGTCTGCGTGTGTATCGAGCACGAGACCACAGTGACGACACGTGTGCTGCTTCATCGTCTACCTACAACTGAAGGATAGGAGATCCTTGTACGCGTCTATATAGTCTAGTGTGACGTCATAGGAGCTTGTATGAGTGTGCGTGTATATAGACGGAGGGGTATGTATTCATCGATCGTAACGAGGTATGACAAGAACAACAGACACCGAATTCCTGGATTACATACATACATCTTTATTCGTCGAATTACAAATTAAAAAAGCGAGTATACACGAAAGCTAAGCTAAGCGCCTACAGTGACAGACAAGCGGCGCCTATAACCCCAGCTATAGCGTAGGGGCGCATTTCCTCTTGTCGTCACTGCAGACGCTTCTGTAGTGAGTCCGTGATATAGGCAACGTGTTCAGCGGACTCAATGTTTCGTGCCAGTTCGCAGCAAATCGTCTGCACCGCCGTATCGAGGTTACATCGTTTGGTAACGAACAGGACCGCCGCTAAACTCTGGATATTTAGTTCCAGGTCCTGTACGCCACCAAACAGAACCGGATGTGTCCACGGCATCGACGTGTCTGTTTTGGACCACACGATATGTCCGTCGGTGGCTATATCGAGGGCCGAATCATCCGTTCGGAGTGTCTCGTATTCGGATGTATCATCATCATCGCAAGTCATGTCCAATGACTCGTCGGACGTTGGTGGTGGTGTTGCAGCCTCACACGACATTTGGAGAGTCGTCACGTGACGCTGGGCGTTTAGATGCGTCAGGAGAGTCTGTCGTAGTGGAGTGTGGTGACGGTGTCTTTTTTTAGGCGCCCACTCTAGCGGCTTCTCATCATACGATGTTTGAATGAGTTCTAGTCCGCTAGAGGGAGCAGCGCTGACCTGACAACACAATAACAACAACATTAACAGGGTGTTTCCTCATCCAACAGAGGTATACCGCGTACACGTAGGATGGCTTGCACACGTGTTATGATGTCACGTGCCCGGTTCGGTGTGTCCACCATAAAGCTGTAATGGTGTACTGCACATTTCACGGTGTCTCGAATCAGATGGCTACGTACCAGGTAGATGGTGTTTGTCTCACTTTCGAAAGTGCGCCACAATTCGTTGCTCACGAACCGGACGATAGCATCGCATGCTATCACCATCAACTCGGAGCACCAGACCTGCCTTCCCGGCTCGTCGTCTTGTAGGTACCAGGGCTGCGGCGCCTTCGGTGAGTCTTCCGTCTCATCCGACACGGTTATACCACGACTACGGAGACTCGTTTTCACTCGTGATATGACATCACGAGCAAACCACGGCGCGCGCGATTCGCACACCAAATCGGATACTGCCATATCAAAAGCATGAAATATACGCGAACGATTCACTTTATACACGTCTTCGTGAACGTTCGCGTAGCGAAGGTACAGTCCTTCGGCTACCTGACGAATGCATGCGGTGGTTATAGTGGCTATAAATAACTCGTCATCTATCATGTACTCCGTTCGTTTCTGAATTGCATTCACTCTATCTACTGCCTCCTGTAATTCACTAGGTCTCCGACTCTCATCTTAGTCAGAGAACTCACTATCAAAATCACCATCGTTAGCAACATCATCATTATCCTGATCACTAGACCATGCACATGACCCCACGTAAATGGCACTTGCCTCGTCATTAAACGACAGTCGACGTTTCACACCACGCACGGGGGTTGCCAGAACTGACTCGTATGACCGAGGAGGTGTCTACAACATACGACAGAACATGTCAAATAGGTAGACAACCTCTAGGAACATCTTTCGTTACTCTCAGGTGGCGCTTCTTACAGGAGTTAGGAACAGCCTCTCTCTCTATACTACGTCAGACGGCGCCACCTAACAGTGAGTCACTGTCAGTTGGCGCCTCTTACGTCAGTTAGGAACAGCCTCTCTCTATACTACGTCAGACGGCGCCACCTAACAGTGAGTCACTGTCAGTTGGCGCCTCTTACAGCAGTTAGGAACAGGACCTCTCTATACCCCGTCAGAAGTCGCCACCTGAGTCGCTGTCAGTTCTTACGAGTGGATTATTTCCAGTGCTATGACGGTATAATTTCGATAGTCTCCCTTCGTCGTCTTTCTAATTGTCACCCTAGTCTGTTTGCCACGTAAGACATTCAGTGACTGGTAACGTTCTTCACCTGGACTAGCTGATCAAATCCTGTTGCCCACACTTCGTGGCCCCTGCAATCAGCGAAAAGCATACCCATAGCATACTTGTAAACGGCAGTTCCCTTCTGACGCCCGTGGGTCAGGCATATACTGACGTTATGGTGCCCTCCTTTCGTTGTTTCAAGACGAACTTTCCGACTACATACTTTACACGCCGGATAACATACGTATTCGGGGGACAGAGCACATGTCACTAGTGTCAGTGGGCGAACAAATGCGTACGTTCCGTCACTTACTTGTTCGAGTTCTGCCAGAAGGATTTCCTCGTTGACATTGGTCATCGCCATCTTGTTGTGTAGTGAAGTGCTTTGAACGGCAGTGAGAGAGAGAGAGTGTTTGTCTTGTTGGATTTACCGTGGGTTTATATACAATTCAATCCCTCCAGGGATCGAGCGCGTGACACCCCTAGATGACGGTATCGCGTCCCTGGCTGTTCACATCTTATCGCGCGCGTGACCTTATCTCTCACTCTCCCGTACTTTGTCACCGCGTGGCTGCCTGTCTGTTTTTAATGAGCGCCTTATGTAAGCCGTATAGAGCGCTGTCTAACGAAGTCTCTCACTTGCATAAGTATCACACCGAGTATATTCTCACCTGGTTTGTTACGGTTTGAGCTCTTACCCCAAAACCCCTCTGCACTGGGTACATTCTCAATAAGTCGTGCGTCACCTGTAGTCAACAAGCGTTGACGTAGTTCAGAGACACGAAACTTGACGGCTAGTATAGCATGCATCACACTCCGACGTTGTGTCAGCCATGAAACGACTCGATTGGGTATCCAACGGATCCTTTTACTCCAGTATTTCGCTTGTATTCCAGTGCGCGCGGTCTGAATCTTTCTCGCTGTGTTCTCGTCGTGAAAATATGTAGCTTTTTTAAACTGATAAGCTGCTTCTGCGCAAGTAAAGACTTCGCCCCATATATGTATTTCACATGGATAGAAATTCGATAGGAAGTGACCAGCACCCCTGAATTGTATATCCAAGCTCTTGACCACCATATGTTTCATCGCTGAGCACTCACAGAGTTCTTTTCTTCTGACTGTATTGTTAGCGTTCTGATAAGGGGCATTGTCGTCTAATTGGCATCACGCGCTTATCAGCAGCAGCAGCTGGTTCCCTCCGTCATATGACTGATATCGGTTTGTACTTTACCACTTCGATATAACCACGTTGTTAATCAGGCATCGGCCAGGTGACGTCCCTAGATACGTCCCTGGGTGCTTTTCATACCCCGGTATATTTCCACTCTACCGTGTGTTCCACAAGTTGTCTTCATAGTGTGTCTGCATTCGCATGCTCTATCTATATATACTGGTTCGTTTGTTACATTCTTCATCTCATTCACAATGTCGTCGATACCCTGGATTCAACTCCTTGCTGAATGGCGTCTTCGCGACGATGGATGGGAAGTTGTGTAAGTACTTTTATTATTATTATTATTATTATTATTATATATATATATATATATATATATATATTCTTTGCTTTGTTTCATTCGATAGATATCCTATACATATCATACATAATTTCGATAGATATTATACATATCATACTATATGCTTACGTTCGTTATGTATCACGGTTATCTATATACCTTTCAGGGGTCCTGATGGGGTCGACACGGGGGATACCTGGAGTCTGACAGGGAGTGTGTCCAGTGACTCCAGTGTTGACGATTGCACGTGAGTGTTCAACGATTATTTTACTACTTTATTTATGTTTTCTGTTACCACGTTTCTCGTTCTCTTCAATGTGTTGACCTCGACCGACCTCTTGTCGTTTCGACTAGCTACGCGGTGTTTGGTTACCGATCGCGTCAGCAGACGTCTCCATTACGTATTGTAGCATAGTCCGTTGATCTAGCTTGCCCTTTTATCGTGTGTCGGTTCCCTACGAGGTGTCTGGTTACATCACTGACTTATTCCACCCGACTGTACTTCATATATATATATATATATATATATATATATATATATATATATATATATATATATATATATATATATATTATAAATATTTTCAAAGTGTTATATATATATATATATATATATATATGTTTCAGAGAGGAGGAACTCCGCGATAACCACTGGTACGCCTTCTGCCACGTAATGCGTGAACTATTACAGACACGGAGTCGATTTGATCCCGATCCTGTTCCCTCTTCGGACACAGAGGAGCCTATCGAAGAAGATTGGGATGCGGCGATCGATGCTGTCGAACGCTAATGTGCTGGAATGCAGCGACCAATGATTGAATGTTATTATTATTTTATTAATTAATTCCCTCTTTGAATACAAGGGACATTGAACCATGATGATGATGATGATGAATGATAATTATTAAAACTATTCAACTTTCAAACTGTGGTTTTTGTCGGTTATTATCTTAGTAATAATTCTTCTTTCATTCATACATACATACATACATATTTTTAAGTTTCATATATCGTTATATACGATTTATAAATACACATACATCTTTCAGTATACAACATAGGTAGACTTACCTATTCTTTCATTCATACATACATATTTTAAAGTTTCATATATATCGTTATATACATATACGATTTATAAATACATCTTTCAGTATACAACATAGGTAAAATTACCTATTCTTTCATTCATACATACATATTTTAAAGTTTAATATATCGTTATATACGGTTTATAAATATACATACATCTTTCAGTATACAACATAGGTAGACTTACCTATCACTTTGATAATACTTCTCTTTGATCTTTCGTTATGATTCTTTGATCTTTCGTTCCTTTCTACACCTTTCCTCTTTGATCTTTCGTTATTATAATTCCCTCTTTGGTCTTTCGTCTCTCATATATATACAATAACCCTTCCATGGCTGCTCATTTCATCGTTAGGTGGCGCTACACACACTCACACATACGGTCACGTGACTACTCACTTTGCTCAGGGGGCGGCTTTCGAAACCTCCCTATTATCAACCAAAAACTCCTCAAAAAGGGCTTAGGATGGATAACCAAACATACCTATATACTACTCGAGCGGACAGCAGCAACCGGGGCGTGCGGGGAAAATGTATCTGGTCCAGTTCGTGTCGGACTGGCTACTAGGCACGGACTGGCGCGACTTCGTCAACCGCACTCTACTGGAATCTGCCGTTCATGTGTACATCCAGTGCCGAAGTGGTCTCTAATCTGAATGAACACTTGAACATTACTGTTTATTTGCACTTGAACATTACTGCTGATTTGCTTTGTCGCGCTTGTTTTAATAAATTCGCTTTACGTTGTACGATACGCTTAATAAAACGTTGAAAATGTACGTTCCGTTTCCGAGTTACTTAACAAAACACACACACACAACACTAGGTGTTCGAAAGCACCCACCACCCCCACGTACACCACTGTTAATAAAACGTTGAAAATGTACGTTCCGTTTCCGTGTTACTTAACAAAACACAACACTAGGTGTTCGAAAGCCCCCACCACCACCCCCAACACACCACTGCCCGTGTCCATACCACCACCCTGGGCTCTGTCAGAGTCCCAACCTTCCGTCTATATGTTATATGTGTATTGGGGTGACTGGGCCCTGTCAGAGTCACAACCTTCTGTCTATATGTTATATGTGTATTGGGGTGACTGGACCCTGTCAGAGTCCCAACCTTCCGTCTATATGTTATATGTGTATTGGGGTGACTGAGCCCTGTCAGAATCCCAACCTTCTGTCTATATGTTATATTTGTATGGGGGTGACTGGGCCCTGTCAGAGGCCCAACCTTCCGTCTATATGTTATATGTGTATGGAGGTGACTGGACCCTGTCAGAGTCCCAACCTTCAGTCTATATGTAATATGTGTATGGGGGAGACTGGACCCAGTCAGAGTCCCAACCTTCCGTCTATATGTTATATGTGTATTGGGGTGACTGGGCCCTGTCAGAGTCCCAACCTTCCGTCTATATGTTATATGTGTATGGGGTGACTGGACCCTGTCAGAGTCTCGACCTTTTTCCGTCTATGGGACTCTGACAATGTCCAGTCTCCCCCATACACATATAACATATAGACGGAAAAAGGTCGAGACTCTGACAGGGTCCAGTCACCCCAATACACATATAGCATATAGACGGAAGGTTGGGACTCTGACAGAGCCCAGGGTGGTGGTACGGACACGCGCAGTGGTGTGTTGGGGTGGTGGTGGGGGCTTTCGAACACCTAGTGTTGTGTTTTGTTAAGTAACTCGGAAACGGAACGTACATTTTCAACGTTTTATTAACAGTGGTGTACGTGGGGGTGGTGGGTGCTTTCGAACACCTAGTGTTGTGTGTGTGTGTTTTGTTAAGTAACTCGGAAACGGAACGTACATTTTCAACGTTTTATTAAGCGTATCGTACAACGTAAAGCGAATTTATTAAAACAAGCGCGACAAAGCAAATCAGCAGTAATGTTCAAGTGCAAATAAACAGTAATGTTCAAGTGTTCATTCAGATTAGAGACCACTTCGGCACTGGATGTACACATGGACGGCCGATTCCAGTAGAGTGCGTTGACGAAGTCGCGCCAGTCCGTGCCTAGTAGCCAGTCCGACACGAACTGGACCAGATACATTTTCCCCGCACGCCCCGGTTGCTGCTGTCCGCTCGCCTTAGCGTGCAGTAGCTGCACGAGACGCGTGAAGGTCGGTATCAGCGACCTCAGCGGCTTTTTTAACGTTCAAGCTGCTGTGCCCTCTACAAACACACATTATTATGATTACTCCGCCTCTTTTTTATCAACCCGGGCCAGCAGCGCAGCATCTTTCATCTCACTATCCGCCACTCCCCGGTCCAGCAGTGTTTGTACGAACGAGGCAACCTCCGCATACCTTGCACGCATCCTTTCGTTGTTCGCTAACATGTCCAGCAGTACGCGACGCACCTCCTACAGGAAAAAATGTCATGCTTTAAATAAGTTCGCTTCGTAATGTGAGCACCATACCATTATGTAATTTTCGGGTATCTCGGCTAGTAGGCGCGCAGCCTCGTCACTTGTCGGTTTACGCGTCACCAACGCTACCAGCAGCGGGGACTCCTACACAAACAACACAAGAAACACATTAGTCATCATCGGCGTCTTCGTCGTATCTCTTCAGTGTGCGCACCGTATAAGACGCCTCTCCTTGCCAAGTCGTCTTACGCACATTGAGCTCCACTTTCGTGCCGGCTAACTCCAGCACAGTATCACGAAGGGCCTCGTCACTTAATTCTACAGTTCTATTACAACATTTCGCGCATGCGCACTACCGCATATCTGACTAGTCTCCGAGGTATTTTGCTTTAGGAAGCATAACGCCCTAATCTACGGTTCTATTACAACATTTCGCGCATGCGCGCTAACGCATAACTGACTAGTCTCCGAGGTATTTGATTTCGGAAAAAAATGAACGGTCACGTTAGTGCGTCCGTTGACAAACGTGTATTTACATCGAATTTCTATAATATAATTGCACAACACAATTCCCTAGTCACCACTGATCCTATAGAACGCTTATTTCTTGCTTTTAGCCGTTCATGTGTTGTTTTTGAAATGCCATTGTTCTAGTGTCACATTCCGATCGCGATACGCTATCACCTCATTAGCGTCACACGTTCCAGCTGTTTTGCGTCACCATTCTACTTCTAGGTATTGCTTTAGGAAAAAAGTCAGCGGTCGTTTTAGTACATTCGTTGTGAAATGTGACTTTTACATCGAATTTCTCTAATATTTATACACCACAAGATGCCCGAGCTCTAACTAATCACACACAACGATTTTCGTTTATTGGTATTGCGCGCTCTTCGCATTCATTGTTTTTACGTCACTCTCGCGCATGCGCCTTTAACGCATAACTGACTTTAGGAAAAATTCAGCGGTCGTTGCTCATTTTCAATACAAGCATGGCGTCGTATACAACGTCTGCGAAAGAGCAGCGGTAAGTTTTATTTATAAATTTTTATTTAGTTCTTATTATTTAGCAATAGACCGGTAAGTTGCCTTTTACACGAGTCCTATTAATTATCTTTATTAATTAATAAGAACCTCATTAGTCATGTTTTGATTTGATTTGGGAACCTCCTCATTAGTCACAGCGATAGAGCGGTAGGTTGACTTTTACACGATATTATTTTATAAATATTTTATAAATATTTATAAATATGTAAATGTAAAATAATCAATGTAAATATAAATACATTTTATAAAATATTCATTCATTATTCATGTTGTGAATTTATTCATGTTTCACAGAATCCATCTGCCTACACGGGGATGCCTCCGCCCAAACCGACATGCGTTGTCCGCCCGACATCACGCAGCCAGCCACCGAGGCCGGCCGCCGAGGCCAGCCGCTCCGGCTTCGCACCACCAGCCGAACCCCGACCATCGACACCTCCTGACAGCGATGACGTCGACCCCTTCCTAATACGTGGACCAAACGGGCTTTGGTACACACCAACTCCCGCTGACGAACTATATGAACGGCGCGGTTTTAACGCGCCTTTAACACCCGCCGGCCGTTCTACCATGTTAGAGCGGCAGTTCGATGCTGCAAATTCCCGCGGGGCGCGTCTCCTGAAGCTCGGAAGGGGTTCTCGCGCCTACATTACGCAGGCCTGGCCGCACGCCCCTGGGCAGTTCTCACGCCACCGTGATTTCTAATTATATACTAATAAAAAAAATGTATTACTCACACATTGTTGCTCCCCCATTTCATCCACAGCACATAACCATCCTGCCTTACCAGGCCGCTGAGTAATCGCACATAACCATCCTGCCTTACCCGGCCGCTGAGTACAGATTTTAAACGGACTGCATGCATTTGATTTCAGTTTGACAGCGCCAGCTAAGCTGTAAGGCTGAAAGTAACGCCGTTATACGCGCAGTGCCGGCTGAGCCGCACGGCTATATTTAGACGCCTACAACTAGGCCGCCGGATCATAGGCCACGGCTGCTTAGCGCACCGCCGCTGCTACATAGGGTACAGCGGGGTTATTCTCACACAATGGGTTTAGCGCAGTTATAACCACAGTGGTTTTAGCTATAACCGTAGTGGTTATATAAAGGCTTACGTAAGCACACGCTATATAAAGGCTTACGTAATATATATATATATATATATATATATATATAATGGTCGCTAGGGACGGGGACGCTGCTTACGTAACTAGGGACGCTATATAAATGCTTACGCTAATGAGGAGGAATTACCAAACTAACACCATGACAGGAATTCAGAAAAGAAAGTGGAGATGAATTGGACATACCCTTCGGAAGGAAACCACAACAGGTACAAGACAGGCAGTAGAGTGGAACCCACAAGGAAAACTAAAACTTTGCAGACCCAAACACAGTTTGTGCAGATCCATGGCTGCATAAAAAGAAACACGTAACCAGCTGGCATGACACGAAAAAAGCTGCAAACAACAAAGTGAGTTGGAGAAGCATCGTTTCAGACGAATGCACTACTCAGACAGAAGAGGAATAATCAAATAATAGCAAGTTCCTTAAGTACAACAACTACGCCTGGAGTTATCCTTTCGGAGACTCTTGCTGCGTACGACACCGTGTAGAACAGAGGCGTAACACTGACTATGCTCCGAATGATCCCTAACAAACACATTATCCGGTTTATGCAAGAACTAATCACAAACCGAAGCTACAACATATTAGGCGAGCGGTAGAACCACCTAACATACCGATTTAAATGCCCCCCCCTACACACACTCAAATGTTATATCATTGGAAAGCCCTGCATCTCCCCGTGATAATTAGCCCCATCGTAGAGTTGCCAAATGGTGCAGTATGCATGAATCTAAGGTCAAACAAGGTCACCACCAAACGAATTTTTTTAGAAATTGGGCGCTTCCGAAAACTTCTTAATATTACAATGACTACATAGCTATTTTGTTTAACTAGAAAATAGCCATGTCATATATTCTTGGAAAGCGAATTGTCTCACCTTCAAGACAGAGTACGATATGATGCTGTATCCAAGAATGATAAGAGTGACGACAAGGTCAAACAAGGTCACCCTTCAAATGACGAATATTCGAATGTTTACAATTCCGCGAACATCATAAAGTTACACCTACTGCGTTTTAACTCACGACTACGAACAAACCATACACTGTATGAAAGGACAACTTCTCCCCATCAAAATGGGATGTGACATGGCGCTGTGAGGTAAAGCAGTTTGTGTGGTGAGGCGTTCAAACAGGGTCACTGTCAACTGATGAATGTTAGAAATTACGCCATCCCGCAAACTTTACAAAATCTTAATGGTTGTGGAGCTACGTTACCTTCTTACTGATGACCATTTCATATACAGTTGGGAAGCTTACTGTGCTGTGCTGTAAGTGTGGAGCGAAGGTTGAACAAGGTCACCGTCATTTTTCGAAATTGTGCTATTCTGCAAATGTTAAGACAAATTGTTCTAACAATTGCTTTGAAGTCAAACGATGAAAAATATAACTATTTCAGTTTTAGAATATTAATATATATATATATATATATATGTTCGCGATACGGTTTTTTCAAATTGCACATTCTACGAAGTATAATAAATACGAGCTGATCCACATGCGATAAAAAATCTCGCAATCGGGGGATAGTGTTCTCCTATTTGTGCTCGAGTTAGTCTTGGGTTGATAAATTTTATTTTGACTAATCTTAATCTAATTAACAAATCTTATAAAGAAACGGTTATCTCAACAACATAATTATTGAATAAATCCACCTTTATCGTTGACAGCCGTGACCGATAATAGCAAAGCCGCTAAGTGTAGAATTGGGACAAATACATCTTTGTTGAATACGTGACATCCTTGCTATAAATCTATCATAAATGTACAGACACATTTAATAATGGTAATTTGTCATCTAATTTATGTTTATTATAGTGCGAATTCCTTTTCAACCCATTGTATGCCACTTTAGTCTTCATTCAATAAAAGGAGGCAGAGTGCCTGACACTACCAGTTTTATTTCAACAGGGCTGAACATTTGGAATTGAATCAAGCCCCATAAAGCTTACGAGAAAGAGAAGACGTCTCTCAATTAACTTCTCAAAATGCGTTATTTGTCAGGAATTTGTTAATAACGTAAAACTGTCAAAAACAACGAGTACTGAGCAGAAATCATTGTTGGGTGCAGCGGAAACAAGGATAGATGGCCTATATCACCGTCTAATAGATGCATTTCCGAGCTTTGAAGATATGCCACATATATTATACCACAGCAGTTCTTCAAAACGTACGTGTGCAAGTCAAATTTGAATCACACTAGGCTATTGTCCAAACAAGAAACACCAAATGTCACTGGAGAGATGTGTGCATGGAGCACTTGAATCAGGTGAAACATGCAGCTTCTACAGCTCCATCAGCAAGTCAGGCCAGAAAACATTTGCTGACATGGCGAAAAAGACCAATTTCAAGTGTGGCAAGGGAGGTGTTGCAACAACAGTTATTTGTCCACATATTGTGCTCCGCTGGCGAGGTGCAGAGATGATATTTCTATGGCCACCGTTCTCGACCACCCGATAGGGCTAGTGACGATGGCCATTTTTCATGCTGATGGTACAATGCGGAAAACTAACAAAGCGGAACTGGGCCATCAAGGCGAGACAGTATCTGAACTAAACTATTCAACAAAAGAAAGTTATATTTATCTTAAATGGCATATATTATAATATGTGGGGACTGCACCTCGAGATATTTGATATCAAAGGAGGCTGTGATCAAATATGCAGCATTAATACCATTACCTGCACGACCAGAATGGGGTATGCACAGGAGGTTCTGGTCCCCAAAGTGGCACTTTCACAACTTTTACAGTCATTTCTTACAAACTAGTGGACATGATCCTTTGACCACTGCCACTGGACAATGAATTTCCCCCATTGAATGGGATTATTCATGCTAAACACGAACATGTTACGTGCACAGATTTAAACAATGGTTCATAATGTAATTCATCTGTACTGGTCAGAGAGACATTGCTCTGGAATAATCTGTATGATAACAATCACGCCATTTCTGTCCAGTTTAGAGCGGGATAGGGCAATTGGACAATTGCAGACTGGTGTACGTCAAAAAGAGTGGGACAGGTTGCCTCAAAACAGTGTACAGCGCTTGGTAAACAGTATGCGCCGTAGATGTCAGTCGTGTATTGAGGCAGCTGGTCGGCCCACTCGTTATTGATGTAATGTAAACAGTATACGCTGTAGATTTGAGTCGTGTATTGCTACAGCTGGACGGCCCACTCGTTATTGAAGTAATGTAAACAGTATACGCTTTAGATGTGAGTCGTGTATTGCTACAGCTGGTGGGCCCACTCGTTATTGATGTAATGTAAACAGTATGCGCTGTAAATGTGAGTCGTGTATTGCAACAGCTGGTGGGCCCACTCGTTACTGATGTAATGTAAACAGTATGCGCTGTAGATGTGAGACGTGTATTGCTACAGCTGGTGATCCCACTCATTATTGATGTAATGTAAAGAGTATACGCTTTATATGTGAGTCGTGTATTGAGGCAGCTGGTCGCCCCACTCGTTATTGATGTAATGTAAATAGTATACGCTGCAGATGTGAGTCGTGTATTGCTACAGCTGATCGGCCCACTCATTATTGATGTAATGTAAACAGTATGCGCTGTAGATGTGAGTCGTGTATTGAGGCAGCTGGTGGGCCCACTCGTTATTGATGTAATGTAAACAGTATACGCTGTAGATGTGAGTCGTGTATTGCTACAGCTGGTCGGGCCACTCGTTATTGATGTAATGTAAACAGTATGCGCTGTAGATGTGAGTCGTGTATTGCTACAGCTGGTCGGCCCACTCGTTACTGATGTAATGTAAACAGTATGCGCTGTAGGTGTGAGTCGTGTAGTGCTACAGCTGGTCGGCCCACTCGTTATTGATGTTATATAAACAGTATGCGCTGTACATGTGAGTCGTGTATTGCTACAGCTGGTGGGCCCACTCGTTACTGTTGTAATGTAAAAAGTATGCGCTGTAGATGTGAGTCGTGTATTGCTACAGCTGGTCGGCCCACTCGTTATTGATGTAATGTAAAGAGTATACGCTTTAGATGTGAGTTGTGTATTGAGGCAGCTGGTGGGCCCACTCGTTATTGATGTAATGTAAACAGTATACGCTGTAGATGTGAGTCGTGTATTGCTACAGCTGGTCGGCCCACTCGTTACTGATGTAATGTAAACAGTATGCGCTGTAGATGTGAGTCGTGTAGTGCTACAGCTGGTCGGCCCCGTCGTTATTGATGTAATGTAAACAGTATGCGCTGTAGATGTGAGTCGTGTATTGCTACAGCTGGTCGGCCCACTCGTTATTGATGTAATGTAAACAGTATACGGCGTAGATGTGAGTCGTGTATTGCTACAGCTGGTCGGGCCACTCGTTATTGATGTAATGTAAACAGGATGCGCTGTAGATGTGAGTCATGTATTGCTACAGCTGGTCGGCCCACTCGTTACTGATGTAATGTAAACAGTATGCGCTGTAGATGTGAGTCGTGCATTGCTACAGCTGGTGGGCCCACTCATTATTGATGTAATGTAAAGAGTATACGCTTTAGATGTGAGTCGTGTATTGAGGCAGGTGGTCGCCCCACTCGTTATTGATGTAATGTAAATAGTATACGCTGCAGATGTGAGTCGTGTATTGCTACAGCTGATCGGCCCACTCATTATTGATGTAATGTAAACAGTATGCGCTGTAGATGTGAGTCGTGTATTGAGGGAGCTGGTGGGCCCACTCGTTATTGATGTAATGTAAACAGTTTACGCTGTAGATGTGAGTCGTGTATTGCTACAGCTGGTCGGCCCACTCATTACTGATGTAATATAAACAGTATACGCTGTAGATGTGAGTCGTGTAGTGCTACAGCTGGTCGGCCCACTCTTTATTGATGTTATATAAACAGTATGCGCTGTACATGTGAGTCGTGTATTGCTACAGCTGGTGGACCCACTCGTTACTGTTGTAATGTAAACAGTATACGCTGTAGATGTGAGTCGTTTATTGCTACAGCTGGTCGGCCCACTCGTTATTGATGTAATGTAAACAGTATGCGCTGTAGATGTGAGTCGTGTATTGGTACAGCTGGTGGGCCCAGTCGTTATTGATGTAATGTAAACAGTATGCGCTGTAGATGTGAGTCGTGTATTGCTACAGCTGGTCGGCCCACTCGTTATTGATGTAATATAAACAGTATACGGCGTAGATGTGAGTCGTGTATTGCTACAGCTGGTGGGCCCACTCATTATTGATGTAATGTAAACAGTATACGCTGTAGAGGTGAGTCGTGTATTGCTACAGCTGGTCGGACCACTCGTTATTGATGTATTGTAAACAGTATACGCTGTAGATGTGAGTCGTGTATTGCTGCAGCTGGTGGGCCCACTCGTTATTGGTGTAATGTAAACAGCATACGCTGTAGATGTGAGTCGTGTATTGCTACAGCTGGTCGGCCCACTCGTTATTGATGTAATGTAAACTGTATACGCTGTAGATGTGAGTCGTGTATTGCAACAGCTGGTGGCCCACTCGTTATTGATGTAATGTAAACTGTACACGCTGTAGATTTGAGTCGTGTGCTGCTGCAGCTGGTCGGGCCACTCGTTATTGATGTAATGTAAACAGTATACGCTGTAGAGGTGAGTCGTGTATTGCTACAGCTGGTGGGACCACTCGTTTTTGATGTAATATAAACAGTACACGCTGTAGATGTGAGTCGTCTATTGCTGCAGCTGGTGGACCCACTCGTTATTGATGTAATGTAAACAGTATACGCTGTAGATTTGAGTCGTGTATTGCTACAGCTGGTCGGCCCACACGTTATTGAAGTAATGTAAACAGTATACGCTTTAGATGTGAGTCGTGTATTGCTACAGCTGGTGGGCCCACTCGTTACTGATGTAATGTAAACAGTATACGCTGTAGATATAAGTCGTGTATTGCTACAGCTGGTCGGCCCACTCGTTATTGATGTAATGTAAACAGTATACGCTGTAGATGTGAGTCGTGTATTGCTACAGCTGGTCGGCCCACTCGTTATTGATGTAATGTAAACAGTATGCGCTGTAGATGTGAGTCGTGTATTGCTACAGCTGGTCGGCCCACTCGTTATTGATGTAATGTAAACAGTATGCGATGTAGATGTGAGTCGTGTATTGGTACAGCTGGTGGGCCACCTCGTTATTGACGTAATGTAAACAGTATGCGCTGTAGATGTGAGTCGAGTATTGCTACAGCTGGTCGGCCCACTCGTTATTGGTGTAATGTAAACAGTATACGCTGTAGATGTGAGTCGTGTATTGCTACAGCTGGTAGGCCCACTCGATATTGCTGTAACGTAAATAGTATACACCGTAGATGTGAGTGGTGTATTGCTACAGCTGGTCGGCCCACTCGTTACTGATGTAATGTAAACAGTATGGGCTGTAGATGTGAGTCCTGCACTGCTACAGCTGGTGGGCCCCGTTGTTATTGATGTAATGTAAACTGTATGCGATGTAGATGTGAGTCGTGTATTGCTACAGCTGGTCGGTCCACTCGTTATTGATGTAATGTAAACAGTATACGGCGTAGATGTGAGTCTTGTATTGCTACAGCTGGTGGGCCCACTCGTTATTGATGTAATGTAAACAGTATACGCTGTAGAGGTGAGTCGTGTATTGCTACAGCTGGTCGGACCACTCGTTATTGATGTAATGTAAACAGTATACGCTGTAGATGTGAGTCGTGTATTGCTGCAGCTTGTGGGCCCACTCGTTATTGGTGTAATGTAAACAGCATACGCTGTAGATGTGAGTCATGTATTGCTACAGCTGGTGGGCCCACTCGTTATTGATGTAATGTAAACTGTACACGCTGTACATTTGAGTCGTGTGCTGCTGCAGCTGGTCGGCCCACTCGTTATTGATGTAATGTAAACAGTATACGCTGTAGAGGTGAGTCGTGTATTGCTACAGCTGGTGGGACCACTCGTTCTTGATGTAATGTAAACAGTATACGCTGTAGATGTGAGTCGTCTATTGCTGCAGCTGGTGGACCCACTCGTTATTGATGTAATGTAAACAGTATACGCTGTAGATTTGAGTCGTGTATTGCTACAGCTGGTCGGCCCACTCGTTATTGAAGTAATGTAAACAGTATACGCTTTAGATGTGAGTCGTTTATTGCTACAGCTGGTGGGCCCACTCGTTACTGATGTAATGTAAACAGTATACGCTGTAGATATAAGTTGTGTATTGCTACAGCTGGTCGGCCCACTCGTTATTGATGTAATGTAAACAGTATACGCTGTAGATGTGAGTCGTGTATTGCTACAGCTGGTCGGCCCACTCGTTATTGATGTAATATAAACAATATGCGCTGTAGATGTGAGTCGTGTATTGCTACAGCTGTTCGGCCCACTCGTTATTGATGTAATGTAAACAGTATGCGATGTAGATGTGAGTCGTGTATTGCTACAGCTGGTGGGCCCCCTCGTTATTGATGTAATGTAAACAGTATGCGCTGTAGATGTGAGTCTTGTATTGCTACAGCTGGTCGGCCCACTCGTTATTGGTGTAATGTAAACAGTACACGCTGTAGATGTGAGCCGTGTATTGCTACAGCTGGTGGGCCCACTCGATATTGATGTAACGTAAATAGTATACGCCGTAGATGTGAGTGGTGTATTGCTACAGCTGGTCGGCCCACTCGTTACTGATGTAATGTAAACAGTATGCGCTGTAGATGTGAGTCGTGTATTGCTACAGCTGGTCGGCCCACTCGTTATTGATGTAATGTAAACAGTATACGGCGTATATGTGAGTCGTGTATTGCTACAGCTGGTGGGCCCACTCGTTATTGATGTAATGTAAAGAGTATACGCTTTAGATGTGAGTCGTGTATTGAGGCAGCTGGTCGCCCCACTCGTTATTGATGTAATGTAAATAGTATACGCTGCAGATGTGAGTCGTGTATTACTACAGCTGATCGGCCCACTCATTACTGATGTAATGTAAACAGTATGCGCTGTAGATGTGAGTCGTGTATTGAGGCAGCTGGTGGGCCCACTCGTTATTGATGTAATGTAAACAGTATACGCTGTAGATGTGAGTAGTGTATTGCTACAGCTGGTCGGGCCACTCGTTATTGATGTATTGTAAACTGGATGCGCTGTAGATGTGCGTCGTGTATTGCTACAGCTGGTCGGCCCACTCGTTACTGATGTAATGTAAACAGTATGAGCTGTAGATGTGAGTCGTGCATTGCTACAGCTGCTGGGCCCACTCATTATTGATGTAATGTAAAGAGTATACGCTTTAGATGTGAGTCGTGTATTGAGGCAGGTGGTCGCCCCACTCGTTATTGATGTAATGTAAATAGTATACGCTGCAGATGTGAGTCGTGTATTGCTACAGCTGATCGGCCCACTCATTATTGATGTAATGTAAACAGTATGCGCTGTAGATGTGAGTCGTGTATTGAGGGAGCTGGTGGGCCCACTCGTTATTGATGTAATGTAAACAGCATACGCTTTAGATGTGAGTCGTTTATTGCTACACCTGGTCGGACCACTCGTTATTGATGTAATGTAAACAGTATGCGCTGTAGATGTGAGTCGTGTATTGCTACAGCTGGTCGGCCCACTCTTTATTGATGTTATATAAACAGTATGCGCTGTACATGTGAGTCGTGTATTGCTACAGCTGGTGGGCCCACTCGTTACTGTTGTAATGTAAACAATATACGCTGTAGATGTGAGTCGTTTATTGCTACAGTTGGTAGCGCACTCGTTACTGATGGAATGTAAATAGTATGCGCTGTAGATGTGAGTCGTGTATTGCTACAGCTGGTTAGCCCACTCGTTATTGATGTAATGTAAACAGTATGCGCTGTAGATGTGAGTCGTGTATTGCTACAGCTGGTGGGCCCCGTCGTTATTGATGTAATGTAAACAGTATGCGCTGTAGATGTGAGTCGTGTATTGCAACAGCTGGTCGGCCCACTCGTTATTGATGTAATGTAAACAGTATACGGCGTAGATGTGAGTCGTGTATTGCTACAGCTGGTGGGCCCACTCGTTATTGATGTAATGTAAACAGTATATGCTGTAGAGGTGAGTCGTGTATTGCTACAGCTGGTCGGACCACTCGTTATTGATGTAATGAAAACAGTATACGCTGTAGATGTGAGTCGTGTATTGCTGCAGCTAGTGGGCCCACTCGTTATTGGTGTAATGTAAACAGCATACGCTGTAGATGTGAGTCATGTATTGCTACAGCTGGTGGGCCCACTCGTTATTGATGTAATGTAAACTGTACACGCTGTACATTTGAGTCGTGTGCTGCTGCAGCTGGTCGGCCCACTCGTTATTGATGTAATGTAAACAATATACGCTGTAGAGGTGAGTCGTGTATTGCTACAGCTGGTGGGACCACTCGTTCTTGATGTAATGTAAACAGTATACGCTGTAGATGTGAGTCGTCTATTACTGCAGCTGGTGGACCCACTCGTTATTGATGTAATGTAAACAGTATACGCTGTAGATTTGAGTCGTGTATTGCTACAGCTGGTCGGCCCACTCGTTATTGAAGTAATGTAAACAGTATACGCTTTAGATGTGAGTCGTTTATTGCTACAGCTGGTGGGCCCACTCGTTACTGATGTAATGTAAACAGTATACGCTGTAGATATAAGTTGTGTATTGCTACAGCTGGTCGGCCCACTCGTTATTGATGTAATGTAAACAGTATACGCTGTAGATGTGAGTCGTGTATTGCTACAGCTGGTCGGCCCACTCGTTATTGATGTAATATAAACAATATGCGCTGTAGATGTGAGTCGTGTATTGCTACAGCTGGTCGGCCCACTCGTTATTGATGTAATGTAAACAGTATGCGATGTAGATGTGAGTCGTGTATTGCTACAGCTGGTGGGCCCCCTCGTTATTGATGTAATGTAAACAGTATGCGCTGTAGATGTGAGTCTTGTATTGCTACAGCTGGTCGGCCCACTCGTTATTGGTGTAATGTAAACAGTACACGCTGTAGATGTGAGCCGTGTATTGCTACAGCTGGTGGGCCCACTCGATATTGATGTAACGTAAATAGTATACGCCGTAGATGTGAGTGGTGTATTGCTACAGCTGGTCGGCCCACTCGTTACTGATGTAATGTAAACAGTATGCGCTGTAGATGTTAGTCGTGTATTGCTACAGCTGGTGGGCCCACTCGTTATTGATGTAATGTAAAGAGTATACGCTTTAGATGTGAGTCGTGTATTGAGGCAGCTGGTCGCCCCACTCGTTATTGATGTAATGTAAATAGTATACGCTGCAGATGTGAGTCGTGTATTGCTACAGCTGATCGGCCCACTCATTATTGATGTAATGTAAACAGTATGCGCTGTAGATGTGAGTAGTGTATTGAGGCAGCTGGTGGGCCCACTCGTTATTGATGTAATGTAAACAGTATACGCTGTAGATGTAAGTAGTGTATTGCTACAGCTGGTCGGGCCACTCGTTATTGATGTATTGTAAACTGGATGCGCTGTAGATGTGCGTCGTGTATTGCTACAGCTGGTCGGCCCACTCGTTACTGATGTAATGTAAACAGTATGAGCTGTAGATGTGAGTCGTGCATTGCTACAGCTGGTCGGCCCACTCTTTATTGATGTTATATAAACAGTATGCGCTGTACATGTGAGTCGTGTATTGCTACAGCTGGTGGACCCACTCGTTACTGTTGTAATGTAAACAGTATACGCTGTAGATGTAAGTAGTGTATTGCTACAGCTGGTCGGGCCACTCGTTATTGATGTATTGTAAACTGGATGCGCTGTAGATGTGCGTCGTGTATTGCTACAGCTGGTCGGCCCACTCGTTACTGATGTAATGTAAACAGTATGCGCTGTAGATGTGAGTCGTGCATTGCTACAGCTGGTGGGCCCACTCATTATTGATGTAATGTAAAGAGTATACGCTTTAGATGTGAGTCGTGTATTGAGGCAGGTGGTCGCCCCACTCGTTATTGATGTAATGTAAATAGTATACGCTGCAGATGTGAGTCGTGTATTGCTACAGCTGATCGGCCCACTCATTATTGATGTAATGTAAACAGTATGCGCTGTAGATGTGAGTCGTGTATTGAGGGAGCTGGTGGGCCCACTCGTTATTGATGTAATGTAAACAGTTTACGCTGTAGATGTGAGTCGTGTATTGCTACAGCTGGTCGGCCCACTCATTACTGATGTAATATAAACAGTATACGCTGTAGATGTGAGTCGTGTAGTGCTACAGCTGGTCGGCCCACTCTTTATTGATGTTATATAAACAGTATGCGCTGTACATGTGAGTCGTGTATTGCTACAGCTGGTGGACCCACTCGTTACTGTTGTAATGTAAACAGTATACGCTGTAGATGTGAGTCGTTTATTGCTACAGTTGGTAGCCCACTCGTCACTGATGGAATGTAAACAGTATGCGCTGTAGATGTGAGTCGTGTATTGCTACAGCTGGTCGGCCCACTCGTTATTGATGTAATGTAAACAGTATGCGCTGTAGATGTGAGTCGTGTATTGGTACAGCTGGTGGGCCCAGTCGTTATTGATGTAATGTAAACAGTATGCGCTGTAGATGTGAGTCGTGTATTGCTACAGCTGGTCGGCCCACTCGTTATTGATGTAATATAAACAGTATACGGCGTAGATGTGAGTCGTGTATTGCTACAGCTGGTGGGCCCACTCATTATTGATGTAATGTAAACAGTATACGCTGTAGAGGTGAGTCGTGTATTGCTACAGCTGGTCGGACCACTCGTTATTGATGTATTGTAAACAGTATACGCTGTAGATGTGAGTCGTGTATTGCTGCAGCTGGTGGGCCCACTCGTTATTGGTGTAATGTAAACAGCATACGCTGTAGATGTGAGTCGTGTATTGCTACAGCTGGTCGGCCCACTCGTTATTGATGTAATGTAAACTGTATACGCTGTAGATGTGAGTCGTGTATTGCAACAGCTGGTGGCCCACTCGTTATTGATGTAATGTAAACTGTACACGCTGTAGATTTGAGTCGTGTGCTGCTGCAGCTGGTCGGGCCACTCGTTATTGATGTAATGTAAACAGTATACGCTGTAGAGGTGAGTCGTGTATTGCTACAGCTGGTGGGACCACTCGTTTTTGATGTAATATAAACAGTACACGCTGTAGATGTGAGTCGTCTATTGCTGCAGCTGGTGGACCCACTCGTTATTGATGTAATGTAAACAGTATACGCTGTAGATTTGAGTCGTGTATTGCTACAGCTGGTCGGCCCACACGTTATTGAAGTAATGTAAACAGTATACGCTTTAGATGTGAGTCGTGTATTGCTACAGCTGGTGGGCCCACTCGTTACTGATGTAATGTAAACAGTATACGCTGTAGATATAAGTCGTGTATTGCTACAGCTGGTCGGCCCACTCGTTATTGATGTAATGTAAACAGTATACGCTGTAGATGTGAGTCGTGTATTGCTACAGCTGGTCGGCCCACTCGTTATTGATGTAATGTAAACAGTATGCGCTGTAGATGTGAGTCGTGTATTGCTACAGCTGGTCGGCCCACTCGTTATTGATGTAATGTAAACAGTATGCGATGTAGATGTGAGTCGTGTATTGGTACAGCTGGTGGGCCACCTCGTTATTGACGTAATGTAAACAGTATGCGCTGTAGATGTGAGTCGAGTATTGCTACAGCTGGTCGGCCCACTCGTTATTGGTGTAATGTAAACAGTATACGCTGTAGATGTGAGTCGTGTATTGCTACAGCTGGTAGGCCCACTCGATATTGCTGTAACGTAAATAGTATACACCGTAGATGTGAGTGGTGTATTGCTACAGCTGGTCGGCCCACTCGTTACTGATGTAATGTAAACAGTATGGGCTGTAGATGTGAGTCCTGCACTGCTACAGCTGGTGGGCCCCGTTGTTATTGATGTAATGTAAACTGTATGCGATGTAGATGTGAGTCGTGTATTGCTACAGCTGGTCGGTCCACTCGTTATTGATGTAATGTAAACAGTATACGGCGTAGATGTGAGTCTTGTATTGCTACAGCTGGTGGGCCCACTCGTTATTGATGTAATGTAAACAGTATACGCTGTAGAGGTGAGTCGTGTATTGCTACAGCTGGTCGGACCACTCGTTATTGATGTAATGTAAACAGTATACGCTGTAGATGTGAGTCGTGTATTGCTGCAGCTTGTGGGCCCACTCGTTATTGGTGTAATGTAAACAGCATACGCTGTAGATGTGAGTCATGTATTGCTACAGCTGGTGGGCCCACTCGTTATTGATGTAATGTAAACTGTACACGCTGTACATTTGAGTCGTGTGCTGCTGCAGCTGGTCGGCCCACTCGTTATTGATGTAATGTAAACAGTATACGCTGTAGAGGTGAGTCGTGTATTGCTACAGCTGGTGGGACCACTCGTTCTTGATGTAATGTAAACAGTATACGCTGTAGATGTGAGTCGTCTATTGCTGCAGCTGGTGGACCCACTCGTTATTGATGTAATGTAAACAGTATACGCTGTAGATTTGAGTCGTGTATTGCTACAGCTGGTCGGCCCACTCGTTATTGAAGTAATGTAAACAGTATACGCTTTAGATGTGAGTCGTTTATTGCTACAGCTGGTGGGCCCACTCGTTACTGATGTAATGTAAACAGTATACGCTGTAGATATAAGTTGTGTATTGCTACAGCTGGTCGGCCCACTCGTTATTGATGTAATGTAAACAGTATACGCTGTAGATGTGAGTCGTGTATTGCTACAGCTGGTCGGCCCACTCGTTATTGATGTAATATAAACAATATGCGCTGTAGATGTGAGTCGTGTATTGCTACAGCTGTTCGGCCCACTCGTTATTGATGTAATGTAAACAGTATGCGATGTAGATGTGAGTCGTGTATTGCTACAGCTGGTGGGCCCCCTCGTTATTGATGTAATGTAAACAGTATGCGCTGTAGATGTGAGTCTTGTATTGCTACAGCTGGTCGGCCCACTCGTTATTGGTGTAATGTAAACAGTACACGCTGTAGATGTGAGCCGTGTATTGCTACAGCTGGTGGGCCCACTCGATATTGATGTAACGTAAATAGTATACGCCGTAGATGTGAGTGGTGTATTGCTACAGCTGGTCGGCCCACTCGTTACTGATGTAATGTAAACAGTATGCGCTGTAGATGTGAGTCGTGTATTGCTACAGCTGGTCGGCCCACTCGTTATTGATGTAATGTAAACAGTATACGGCGTATATGTGAGTCGTGTATTGCTACAGCTGGTGGGCCCACTCGTTATTGATGTAATGTAAAGAGTATACGCTTTAGATGTGAGTCGTGTATTGAGGCAGCTGGTCGCCCCACTCGTTATTGATGTAATGTAAATAGTATACGCTGCAGATGTGAGTCGTGTATTACTACAGCTGATCGGCCCACTCATTACTGATGTAATGTAAACAGTATGCGCTGTAGATGTGAGTCGTGTATTGAGGCAGCTGGTGGGCCCACTCGTTATTGATGTAATGTAAACAGTATACGCTGTAGATGTGAGTAGTGTATTGCTACAGCTGGTCGGGCCACTCGTTATTGATGTATTGTAAACTGGATGCGCTGTAGATGTGCGTCGTGTATTGCTACAGCTGGTCGGCCCACTCGTTACTGATGTAATGTAAACAGTATGAGCTGTAGATGTGAGTCGTGCATTGCTACAGCTGCTGGGCCCACTCATTATTGATGTAATGTAAAGAGTATACGCTTTAGATGTGAGTCGTGTATTGAGGCAGGTGGTCGCCCCACTCGTTATTGATGTAATGTAAATAGTATACGCTGCAGATGTGAGTCGTGTATTGCTACAGCTGATCGGCCCACTCATTATTGATGTAATGTAAACAGTATGCGCTGTAGATGTGAGTCGTGTATTGAGGGAGCTGGTGGGCCCACTCGTTATTGATGTAATGTAAACAGCATACGCTTTAGATGTGAGTCGTTTATTGCTACACCTGGTCGGACCACTCGTTATTGATGTAATGTAAACAGTATGCGCTGTAGATGTGAGTCGTGTATTGCTACAGCTGGTCGGCCCACTCTTTATTGATGTTATATAAACAGTATGCGCTGTACATGTGAGTCGTGTATTGCTACAGCTGGTGGGCCCACTCGTTACTGTTGTAATGTAAACAATATACGCTGTAGATGTGAGTCGTTTATTGCTACAGTTGGTAGCGCACTCGTTACTGATGGAATGTAAATAGTATGCGCTGTAGATGTGAGTCGTGTATTGCTACAGCTGGTTAGCCCACTCGTTATTGATGTAATGTAAACAGTATGCGCTGTAGATGTGAGTCGTGTATTGCTACAGCTGGTGGGCCCCGTCGTTATTGATGTAATGTAAACAGTATGCGCTGTAGATGTGAGTCGTGTATTGCAACAGCTGGTCGGCCCACTCGTTATTGATGTAATGTAAACAGTATACGGCGTAGATGTGAGTCGTGTATTGCTACAGCTGGTGGGCCCACTCGTTATTGATGTAATGTAAACAGTATATGCTGTAGAGGTGAGTCGTGTATTGCTACAGCTGGTCGGACCACTCGTTATTGATGTAATGAAAACAGTATACGCTGTAGATGTGAGTCGTGTATTGCTGCAGCTAGTGGGCCCACTCGTTATTGGTGTAATGTAAACAGCATACGCTGTAGATGTGAGTCATGTATTGCTACAGCTGGTGGGCCCACTCGTTATTGATGTAATGTAAACTGTACACGCTGTACATTTGAGTCGTGTGCTGCTGCAGCTGGTCGGCCCACTCGTTATTGATGTAATGTAAACAATATACGCTGTAGAGGTGAGTCGTGTATTGCTACAGCTGGTGGGACCACTCGTTCTTGATGTAATGTAAACAGTATACGCTGTAGATGTGAGTCGTCTATTACTGCAGCTGGTGGACCCACTCGTTATTGATGTAATGTAAACAGTATACGCTGTAGATTTGAGTCGTGTATTGCTACAGCTGGTCGGCCCACTCGTTATTGAAGTAATGTAAACAGTATACGCTTTAGATGTGAGTCGTTTATTGCTACAGCTGGTGGGCCCACTCGTTACTGATGTAATGTAAACAGTATACGCTGTAGATATAAGTTGTGTATTGCTACAGCTGGTCGGCCCACTCGTTATTGATGTAATGTAAACAGTATACGCTGTAGATGTGAGTCGTGTATTGCTACAGCTGGTCGGCCCACTCGTTATTGATGTAATATAAACAATATGCGCTGTAGATGTGAGTCGTGTATTGCTACAGCTGGTCGGCCCACTCGTTATTGATGTAATGTAAACAGTATGCGATGTAGATGTGAGTCGTGTATTGCTACAGCTGGTGGGCCCCCTCGTTATTGATGTAATGTAAACAGTATGCGCTGTAGATGTGAGTCTTGTATTGCTACAGCTGGTCGGCCCACTCGTTATTGGTGTAATGTAAACAGTACACGCTGTAGATGTGAGCCGTGTATTGCTACAGCTGGTGGGCCCACTCGATATTGATGTAACGTAAATAGTATACGCCGTAGATGTGAGTGGTGTATTGCTACAGCTGGTCGGCCCACTCGTTACTGATGTAATGTAAACAGTATGCGCTGTAGATGTTAGTCGTGTATTGCTACAGCTGGTGGGCCCACTCGTTATTGATGTAATGTAAAGAGTATACGCTTTAGATGTGAGTCGTGTATTGAGGCAGCTGGTCGCCCCACTCGTTATTGATGTAATGTAAATAGTATACGCTGCAGATGTGAGTCGTGTATTGCTACAGCTGATCGGCCCACTCATTATTGATGTAATGTAAACAGTATGCGCTGTAGATGTGAGTAGTGTATTGAGGCAGCTGGTGGGCCCACTCGTTATTGATGTAATGTAAACAGTATACGCTGTAGATGTAAGTAGTGTATTGCTACAGCTGGTCGGGCCACTCGTTATTGATGTATTGTAAACTGGATGCGCTGTAGATGTGCGTCGTGTATTGCTACAGCTGGTCGGCCCACTCGTTACTGATGTAATGTAAACAGTATGAGCTGTAGATGTGAGTCGTGCATTGCTACAGCTGGTCGGCCCACTCTTTATTGATGTTATATAAACAGTATGCGCTGTACATGTGAGTCGTGTATTGCTACAGCTGGTGGACCCACTCGTTACTGTTGTAATGTAAACAGTATACGCTGTAGATGTGAGTCGTTTATTGCTACAGTTGGTAGCCCACTCGTCACTGATGGAATGTAAACAGTATGCGCTGTAGATGTGAGTCGTGTATTGCTACAGCTGGTCGGCCCACTCGTTATTGATGTAATGTAAACAGTATGCGCTGTAGATGTGAGTCGTGTATTGCTACAGCTGGTGGGCCCCGTCGTTATTGATGTAATGTAAACAGTATGCGCTGTAGATGTGAGTCGTGTATTGCTACAGCTGGTCGGCCCACTCGTTATTGATGTAATGTAAACAGTATACGGCGTAGATGTGAGTCGTGTATTGCTACAGCTGGTGGGCCCACTCGTTATTGATGTAATGTAAACAGTATACGCTGTAGAGGTGAGTCGTGTATTGCTACAGCTGGTCGGACCACTCGTTATTGATGTATTGTAAACAGTATACGCTGTAGATGTGAGTCGTGTATTGCTGCAGCTGGTGGGCCCACTCGTTATTGGTGTAATGTAAACAGCATACGCTGTAGATGTGAGTCGTGTATTGCTACAGCTGGTCGGCCCACTCGTTATTGATGTAATGTAAACTGTATACGCTGTAGATGTGAGTCGTGTATTGCTACAGCTGGTCGGCCCACTCGTTATTGATGTAATGTAAACTGTATACGCTGTAGATGTGAGTCGTGTATTGCTACAGCTGGTGGCCCACTCGTTATTGATGTAATGTAAACTGTACACGCTGTAGATTTGAGTCGTGTGCTGCTGCAGCTGGTCGGGCCACTCGTTATTGATGTAATGTAAACAGTATACGCTGTAGAGGTGAGTCGTGTATTGCTACAGCTGGTGGGACCACTCGTTTTTGATGTAATATAAACAGTACACGCTGTAGATGTGAGTCGTCTATTGCTGCAGCTGGTGGACCCACTCGTAATTGATGTAATGTAAACAGTATACGCTGTAGATTTGAGTCGTGTATTGCTACAGCTGGTCGACCCACACGTTATTGAAGTAATGTAAACAGTATACGCTTTAGATGTGAGTCGTGTATTGCTACAGCTGGTGGGCCCACTCGTTACTGATGTAATGTAAACAGTATACGCTGTAGATATAAGTCGTGTATTGCTACAGCTGGTCGGCCCACTCGTTATTGATGTAATGTAAACAGTATACGCTGTAGATGTGAGTCGTGTATTGCTACAGCTGGTCGGCCCACTCGTTATTGATGTAATGTAAACAGTATGCGCTGTAGATGTGAGTCGTGTATTGCTACAGCTGGTCGGCCCACTCGTTATTGATGTAATGTAAACAGTATGCGATGTAGATGTGAGTCGTGTATTGGTACAGCTGGTGGGCCACCTCGTTATTGACGTAATGTAAACAGTATGCGCTGTAGATGTGAGTCGTGTATTGCTACAGCTGGTCGGCCCACTCGTTATTGGTGTAATGTAAACAGTATACGCTGTAGATGTGAGTCGTGTATTGCTACAGCTGGTAGGCCCACTCGATATTGCTGTAACGTAAATAGTATACGCCGTAGATGTGAGTGGTGTATTGCTACAGCTGGTCGGCCCACTCGTTACTGATGTAATGTAAACAGTATGGGCTGTAGATGTGAGTCGTGCACTGCTACAGCTGGTGGGCCCCGTCGTTATTGATGTAATGTAAACAGTATGCGATGTAGATGTGAGTCGTGTATTGCTACAGCTGGTCGGCCCACTCGTTATTGATGTAATGTAAACAGTATACGGCGTAGATGTGAGTCTTGTATTGCTACAGCTGGTGGGCCCACTCGTTATTGATGTAATGTAAACAGTATACGCTGTAGAGGTGAGTCGTGTATTGCTACAGCTGGTCGGACCACTCGTTATTGATGTAATGTAAACAGTATACGCTGTAGATGTGAGTCGTGTATTGCTGCAGCTTGTGGGCCCACTCGTTATTGGTGTAATGTAAACAGCATACGCTGTAGATGTGAGTCATGTATTGCTACAGCTGGTGGGCCCACTCGTTATTGATGTAATGTAAACTGTACACGCTGTACATTTGAGTCGTGTGCTGCTGCAGCTGGTCGGCCCACTCGTTATTGATGTAATGTAAACAGTATACGCTGTAGAGGTGAGTCGTGTATTGCTACAGCTGGTGGGACCACTCGTTCTTGATGTAATGTAAACAGTATACGCTGTAGATGTGAGTCGTCTATTGCTGCAGCTGGTGGACCCACTCGTTATTGATGTAATGTAAACAGTATACGCTGTAGATTTGAGTCGTGTATTGCTACAGCTGGTCGGCCCACTCGTTATTGAAGTAATGTAAACAGTATACGCTTTAGATGTGAGTCGTTTATTGCTACAGCTGGTGGGCCCACTCGTTACTGATGTAATGTAAACAGTATACGCTGTAGATATAAGTTGTGTATTGCTACAGCTGGTCGGCCCACTCGTTATTGATGTAATGTAAACAGTATACGCTGTAGATGTGAGTCGTGTATTGAGGCAGCTGGTGGGCCCACTCGTTATTGATGTAATGTAAACAGTATACGCTGTAGATGTGAGTAGTGTATTGCTACAGCTGGTCGGGCCACTCGTTATTGATGTATTGTAAACTGGATGCGCTGTAGATGTGCGTCGTGTATTGCTACAGCTGGTCGGCCCACTCGTTACTGATGTAATGTAAACAGTATGAGCTGTAGATGTGAGTCGTGCATTGCTACAGCTGCTGGGCCCACTCATTATTGATGTAATGTAAAGAGTATACGCTTTAGATGTGAGTCGTGTATTGAGGCAGGTGGTCGCCCCACTCGTTATTGATGTAATGTAAATAGTATACGCTGCAGATGTGAGTCGTGTATTGCTACAGCTGATCTGCCCACTCATTATTGATGTAATGTAAACAGTATGCGCTGTAGATGTGAGTCGTGTATTGAGGGAGCTGGTGGGCCCACTCGTTATTGATGTAATGTAAACAGCATACGCTTTAGATGTGAGTCGTTTATTGCTACACCTGGTCGGACCACTCGTTATTGATGTAATGTAAACAGTATGCGCTGTATATGTGAGTCGTGTATTGCTACAGCTGGTCGGCCCACTCATTACTGATGTAATATAAAGAGTATACGCTGTAGATGTGAGTCGTGTAGTGCTACAGCTGGTCGGCCCACTCTTTATTGATGTTATATAAACAGTATGCGCTGTACATGTGAGTCGTGTATTGCTACAGCTGGTGGGCCCACTCGTTACTGTTGTAATGTAAACAATATACGTGTAGATGTGAGTCGTTTATTGCTACAGTTGGTAGCGCACTCGTTACTGATGGAATGTAAATAGTATGCGCTGTAGATGTGAGTCGTGTATTGCTACAGCTGGTTAGCCCACTCGTTATTGATGTAATGTAAACAGTATGCGCTGTAGATGTGAGTCGTGTATTGCTACAGCTGGTGGGCCCCGTCGTTATTGATGTAATGTAAACAGTATGCGCTGTAGATGTGAGTCGTGTATTGCAACAGCTGTTCGGCCCACTCGTTATTGATGTAATGTAAACAGTATACGGCGTAGATGTGAGTCGTGTATTGCTACAGCTGGTGGGCCCACTCGTTATTGATGTAATGTAAACAGTATATGCTGTAGAGGTGAGTCGTGTATTGCTACAGCTGGTCGGACCACTCGTTATTGATGTAATGAAAACAGTATACGCTGTAGATGTGAGTCGTGTATTGCTGCAGCTGGTGGGCCCACTCGTTATTGGTGTAATGTAAACAGCATACGCTGTAGATGTGAGTCATGTATTGCTACAGCTGGTGGGCCCACTCGTTATTGATGTAATGTAAACTGTACACGCTGTACATTTGAGTCGTGTGCTGCTGCAGCTGGTCGGCCCACTCGTTATTGATGTAATGTAAACAGTATACGCTGTAGAGGTGAGTCGTGTATTGCTACAGCTGGTGGGACCACTCGTTCTTGATGTAATGTAAACAGTATACGCTGTAGATGTGAGTCGTCTATTGCTGCAGCTGGTGGACCCACTCGTTATTGATGTAATGTAAACAGTATACGCTGTAGATTTGAGTCGTGTATTGCTACAGCTGGTCGGCCCACTCGTTATTGAAGTAATGTAAACAGTATACGCTTTAGATGTGAGTCGTTTATTGCTACAGCTGGTGGGCCCACTCGTTACTGATGTAATGTAAACAGTATACGCTGTAGATATAAGTTGTGTATTGCTACAGCTGGTCGGCCCACTCGTTATTGATGTAATGTAAACAGTATACGCTGTAGATGTGAGTAGTGTATTGCTACAGCTGGTCGGCCCACTCGTTATTGATGTAATATAAACAATATGCGCTGTAGATGTGAGTCGTGTATTGCTACAGCTGGTCGGCCCACTCGTTATTGATGTAATGTAAACAGTATGCGATGTAGATGTGAGTCGTGTATTGCTACAGCTGGTGGGCCCCCTCGTTATTGATGTAATGTAAACAGTATGCGCTGTAGATGTGAGTCTTGTATTGCTACAGCTGGTCGGCCCACTCGTTATTGGTGTAATGTAAACAGTACACGCTGTAGATGTGATCCGTGTATTGCTACAGCTGGTGGGCCCACTCGATATTGATGTAACGTAAATAGTATACGCCGTAGATGTGAGTGGTGTATTGCTACAGCTGGTCGGCCCACTCGTTACTGATGTAATGTAAACAGTATGCGCTGTAGATGTTAGTCGTGTATTGCTACAGCTGGTGGGCCCACTCGTTATTGATGTAATGTAAAGAGTATACGCTTTAGATGTGAGTCGTGTATTGAGGCAGCTGATCGGCCCACTCATTATTGATGTAATGTAAATAGTACACGCTGCAGATGTGAGTCGTGTATTGCTACAGCTGATCGGCCCACTCATTATTGATGTAATGTAAACAGTATGCGCTGTAGATGTGAGTCGTGTATTGAGGCAGCTGGTGGGCCCACTCGTTATTGATGTAATGTAAACAGTATACGCTGTATATGTAAGTAGTGTATTGCTACAGCTGGTCGGGCCACTCGTTATTGATGTATTGTAAACTGGATGCGCTGTAGATGTGCGTCGTGTATTGCTACAGCTGGTCGGCCCACTCGTTACTGATGTAATGTAAACAGTATGAGCTGTAGATGTGAGTCGTGCATTGCTACAGCTGGTCGGCCCACTCTTTATTGATGTTATATAAACAGTATGCGCTGTACATGTGAGTCGTGTATTGCTACAGCTGGTGGACCCACTCGTTACTGTTGTAATGTTAACAGTATACGCTGTAGATGTGAGTCGTTTATTGCTACAGTTGGTAGCCCACTCGTCACTGATGGAATGTAAACAGTATGCGCTGTAGATGTGAGTTGTGTATTGCTACAGCTGGTCGGCCCACTCGTTATTGATGTAATGTAAACAGTATGCGCTGTAGATGTGAGTCGTGTATTGCTACAGCTGGTGGGCCCCGTCGTTATTGATGTAATGTAAACAGTATGCGCTGTAGATGTGAGTCGTGTATTGCTACAGCTGGTCGGCCCACTCGTTATTGATGTAATGTAAACAGTATACGGCGTAGATGTGAGTCGTGTATTGCTACAGCTGGTGGGCCCACTCGTTATTGATGTAATGTAAAGAGTATACGCTTTAGATGTGAGTCGTGTATTGAGGCAGCTGGTCGCCCCACTCGTTATTGATGTAATGTAAATAGTATACGCTGCAGATGTGAGTCGTGTATTACTACAGCTGATCGGCCCACTCATTACTGATGTAATGTAAACAGTATGCGCTGTAGATGTGAGTCGTGTATTGAGGCAGCTGGTGGGCCCACTCGTTATTGATGTAATGTAAACAGTATACGCTGTAGATGTGAGTAGTGTATTGCTACAGCTGGTCGGGCCACTCGTTATTGATGTATTGTAAACTGGATGCGCTGTAGATGTGCGTCGTGTATTGCTACAGCTGGTCGGCCCACTCGTTACTGATGTAATGTAAACAGTATGAGCTGTAGATGTGAGTCGTGCATTGCTACAGCTGCTGGGCCCACTCATTATTGATGTAATGTAAAGAGTATACGCTTTAGATGTGAGTCGTGTATTGAGGCAGGTGGTCGCCCCACTCGTTATTGATGTAATGTAAATAGTATACGCTGCAGATGTGAGTCGTGTATTGCTACAGCTGATCTGCCCACTCATTATTGATGTAATGTAAACAGTATGCGCTGTAGATGTGAGTCGTGTATTGAGGGAGCTGGTGGGCCCACTCGTTATTGATGTAATGTAAACAGCATACGCTTTAGATGTGAGTCGTTTATTGCTACACCTGGTCGGACCACTCGTTATTGATGTAATGTAAACAGTATGCGCTGTAGATGTGAGTCGTGTATTGCTACAGCTGGTCGGCCCACTCATTACTGATGTAATATAAAGAGTATACGCTGTAGATGTGAGTCGTGTAGTGCTACAGCTGGTCGGCCCACTCTTTATTGATGTTATATAAACAGTATGCGCTGTACATGTGAGTCGTGTATTGCTACAGCTGGTGGGCCCACTCGTTACTGTTGTAATGTAAACAATATACGTGTAGATGTGAGTCGTTTATTGCTACAGTTGGTAGCGCACTCGTTACTGATGGAATGTAAATAGTATGCGCTGTAGATGTGAGTCGTGTATTGCTACAGCTGGTTAGCCCACTCGTTATTGATGTAATGTAAACAGTATGCGCTGTAGATGTGAGTCGTGTATTGCTACAGCTGGTGGGCCCCGTCGTTATTGATGTAATGTAAACAGTATGCGCTGTAGATGTGAGTCGTGTATTGCAACAGCTGGTCGGCCCACTCGTTATTGATGTAATGTAAACAGTATACGGCGTAGATGTGAGTCGTGTATTGCTACAGCTGGTGGGCCCACTCGTTATTGATGTAATGTAAACAGTATATGCTGTAGAGGTGAGTCGTGTATTGCTACAGCTGGTCGGACCACTCGTTATTGATGTAATGAAAACAGTATACGCTGTAGATGTGAGTCGTGTATTGCTGCAGCTGGTGGGCCCACTCGTTATTGGTGTAATGTAAACAGCATACGCTGTAGATGTGAGTCATGTATTGCTACAGCTGGTGGGCCCACTCGTTATTGATGTAATGTAAACTGTACACGCTGTACATTTGAGTCGTGTGCTGCTGCAGCTGGTCGGCCCACTCGTTATTGATGTAATGTAAACAGTATACGCTGTAGAGGTGAGTCGTGTATTGCTACAGCTGGTGGGACCACTCGTTCTTGATGTAATGTAAACAGTATACGCTGTAGATGTGAGTCGTCTATTGCTGCAGCTGGTGGACCCACTCGTTATTGATGTAATGTAAACAGTATACGCTGTAGATTTGAGTCGTGTATTGCTACAGCTGGTCGGCCCCCTCGTTATTGAAGTAATGTAAACAGTATACGCTTTAGATGTGAGTCGTTTATTGCTACAGCTGGTGGGCCCACTCGTTACTGATGTAATGTAAACAGTATACGCTGTAGATATAAGTTGTGTATTGCTACAGCTGGTCGGCCCACTCGTTATTGATGTAATGTAAACAGTATACGCTGTAGATGTGAGTCGTGTATTGCTACAGCTGGTCGGCCCACTCGTTATTGATGTAATATAAACAATATGCGCTGTAGATGTGAGTCGTGTATTGCTACAGCTGGTCGGCCCACTCGTTATTGATGTAATGTAAACAGTATGCGATGTAGATGTGAGTCGTGTATTGCTACAGCTGGTGGGCCCCCTCGTTATTGATGTAATGTAAACAGTATGCGCTGTAGATGTGAGTCTTGTATTGCTACAGCTGGTCGGCCCACTCGTTATTGGTGTAATGTAAACAGTACACGCTGTAGATGTGATCCGTGTATTGCTACAGCTGGTGGGCCCACTCGATATTGATGTAACGTAAATAGTATACGCCGTAGATGTGAGTGGTGTATTGCTACAGCTGGTCGGCCCACTCGTTACTGATGTAATGTAAACAGTATGCGCTGTAGATGTTAGTCGTGTATTGCTACAGCTGGTGGGCCCACTCGTTATTGATGTAATGTAAAGAGTATACGCTTTAGATGTGAGTCGTGTATTGAGGCAGCTGATCGGCCCACTCATTATTGATGTAATGTAAATAGTACACGCTGCAGATGTGAGTCGTGTATTGCTACAGCTGATCGGCCCACTCATTATTGATGTAATGTAAACAGTATGCGCTGTAGATGTGAGTCGTGTATTGAGGCAGCTGGTGGGCCCACTCGTTATTGATGTAATGTAAACAGTATACGCTGTATATGTAAGTAGTGTATTGCTACAGCTGGTCGGGCCACTCGTTATTGATGTATTGTAAACTGGATGCGCTGTAGATGTGCGTCGTGTATTGCTACAGCTGGTCGGCCCACTCGTTACTGATGTAATGTAAACAGTATGAGCTGTAGATGTGAGTCGTGCATTGCTACAGCTGGTCGGCCCACTCTTTATTGATGTTATATAAACAGTATGCGCTGTACATGTGAGTCGTGTATTGCTACAGCTGGTGGACCCACTCGTTACTGTTGTAATGTTAACAGTATACGCTGTAGATGTGAGTCGTTTATTGCTACAGTTGGTAGCCCACTCGTCACTGATGGAATGTAAACAGTATGCGCTGTAGATGTGAGTTGTGTATTGCTACAGCTGGTCGGCCCACTCGTTATTGATGTAATGTAAACAGTATGCGCTGTAGATGTGAGTCGTGTATTGCTACAGCTGGTGGGCCCCGTCGTTATTGATGTAATGTAAACAGTATGCGCTGTAGATGTGAGTCGTGTATTGCTACAGCTGGTCGGCCCACTCGTTATTGATGTAATGTAAACAGTATACGGCGTAGATGTGAGTCGTGTATTGCTACAGCTGGTGGGCCCACTCGTTATTGATGTAATGTAAAGAGTATACGCTTTAGATGTGAGTCGTGTATTGAGGCAGCTGGTCGCCCCACTCGTTATTGATGTAATGTAAATAGTATACGCTGCAGATGTGAGTCGTGTATTACTACAGCTGATCGGCCCACTCATTACTGATGTAATGTAAACAGTATGCGCTGTAGATGTGAGTCGTGTATTGAGGCAGCTGGTGGGCCCACTCGTTATTGATGTAATGTAAACAGTATACGCTGTAGATGTGAGTAGTGTATTGCTACAGCTGGTCGGGCCACTCGTTATTGATGTATTGTAAACTGGATGCGCTGTAGATGTGCGTCGTGTATTGCTACAGCTGGTCGGCCCACTCGTTACTGATGTAATGTAAACAGTATGAGCTGTAGATGTGAGTCGTGCATTGCTACAGCTGCTGGGCCCACTCATTATTGATGTAATGTAAAGAGTATACGCTTTAGATGTGAGTCGTGTATTGAGGCAGGTGGTCGCCCCACTCGTTATTGATGTAATGTAAATAGTATACGCTGCAGATGTGAGTCGTGTATTGCTACAGCTGATCTGCCCACTCATTATTGATGTAATGTAAACAGTATGCGCTGTAGATGTGAGTCGTGTATTGAGGGAGCTGGTGGGCCCACTCGTTATTGATGTAATGTAAACAGCATACGCTTTAGATGTGAGTCGTTTATTGCTACACCTGGTCGGACCACTCGTTATTGATGTAATGTAAACAGTATACGCTGTAGATGTGAGTCGTGTATTGCTGCAGCTGGTGGGCCCACTCGTTATTGGTGTAATGTAAACAGCATACGCTGTAGATGTGAGTCTTGTATTGCTACAGCTGGTCGGCCCACTCGTTATTGATGTAATGTAAACTGTATACGCTGTAGATGTGAGTCGTGTATTGCTACAGCTGGTGGCCCACTCGTTATTGATGTAATGTAAACTGTACACGCTGTAGATTTGAGTCGTGTCCTGCTGCAGCTGGTCGGGCCACTCGTTATTGATGTAATGTAAACAGTATACGCTGTAGAGGTGAGTCGTGTATTGCTACAGCTGGTGGGACCACTCGTTTTTGATGTAATATAAACAGTACACGCTGTAGATGTGAGTCGTCTATTGCTGCAGCTGGTGGACCCACTCGTAATTGATGTAATGTAAACAGTATACGCTGTAGATTTGAGTCGTGTATTGCTACAGCTGGTCGGCCCACACGTTATTGAAGTAATGTAAACAGTATACGCTTTAGATATGAGTCGTGTATTGCTACAGCTGGTGGGCCCACTCGTTACTGATGTAATGTAAACAGTATACGCTGTAGATATAAGTCGTGTATTGCTACAGCTGGTCGGCCCACTCGTTATTGATGTAATGTAAACAGTATACGCTGTAGATGTGAGTCGTGTATTGCTACAGCTGGTCGGCCCACTCGTTATTGATGTAATGTAAACAGTATGCGCTGTAGATGTGAGTCGTGTATTGCTACAGCTGGTCGGCCCACTCGTTATTGATGTAATGTAAACAGTATGCGATGTAGATGTGAGTCGTGTATTGGTACAGCTGGTGGGCCACCTCGTTATTGACGTAATGTAAACAGTATGCGCTGTAGATGTGAGTCGTGTATTGCTACAGCTGGTCGGCCCACTCGTTATTGGTGTAATGTAAACAGTATACGCTGTAGATGTGAGTCGTGTATTGCTACAGCTGGTAGGCCCACTCGATATTGCTGTAACGTAAATAGTATACGCCGTAGATGTGAGTGGTGTATTGCTACAGCTGGTCGGCCCACTCGTTACTGATGTAATGTAAACAGTATGGGCTGTAGATGTGAGTCGTGCACTGCTACAGCTGGTGGGCCCCGTCGTTATTGATGTAATGTAAACAGTATGCGATGTAGATGTGAGTCGTGTATTGCTACAGCTGGTCGGCCCACTCGTTATTGATGTAATGTAAACAGTATACGGCGTAGATGTGAGTCTTGTATTGCTACAGCTGGTGGGCCCACTCGTTATTGATGTAATGTAAACAGTATACGCTGTAGAGGTGAGTCGTGTATTGCTACAGCTGGTCGGACCACTCGTTATTGATGTAATGTAAACAGTATACGCTGTAGATGTGAGTCGTGTATTGCTGCAGCTTGTGGGCCCACTCGTTATTGGTGTAATGTAAACAGCATACGCTGTAGATGTGAGTCATGTATTGCTACAGCTGGTGGGCCCACTCGTTATTGATGTAATGTAAACTGTACACGCTGTACATTTGAGTCGTGTGCTGCTGCAGCTGGTCGGCCCACTCGTTATTGATGTAATGTAAACAGTATACGCTGTAGAGGTGAGTCGTGTATTGCTACAGCTGGTGGGACCACTCGTTCTTGATGTAATGTAAACAGTATACGCTGTAGATGTGAGTCGTCTATTGCTGCAGCTGGTGGACCCACTCGTTATTGATGTAATGTAAACAGTATACGCTGTAGATTTGAGTCGTGTATTGCTACAGCTGGTCGGCCCACTCGTTATTGAAGTAATGTAAACAGTATACGCTTTAGATGTGAGTCGTTTATTGCTACAGCTGGTGGGCCCACTCGTTACTGATGTAATGTAAACAGTATACGCTGTAGATATAAGTTGTGTATTGCTACAGCTGGTCGGCCCACTCGTTATTGATGTAATGTAAACAGTATACGCTGTAGATGTGAGTCGTGTATTGCTACAGCTGGTCGGCCCACTCGTTATTGATGTAATATAAACAATATGCGCTGTAGATGTGAGTCGTGTATTGCTACAGCTGTTCGGCCCACTCGTTATTGATGTAATGTAAACAGTATGCGATGTAGATGTGAGTCGTGTATTGCTACAGCTGGTGGGCCCCCTCGTTATTGATGTAATGTAAACAGTATACGCTGTAGATGTGAGTCGTCTATTGCTGCAGCTGGTGGACCCACTCGTTATTGATGTAATGTAAACAGTATACGCTGTAGATTTGAGTCGTTTATTGCTACAGCTGGTCGGCCCATTCGTTATTGAAGTAATGTAAACAGTATACGCTTTAGATGTGAGTCGTTTATTGCTACAGCTGGTGGGCCCACTCGTTACTGATGTAATGTAAACAGTATACGCTGTAGATATAAGTTGTGTATTGCTACAGCTGGTCGGCCCACTCGTTATTGATGTAATGTAAACAGTATACGCTGTAGATGTGAGTCGTGTATTGCTACAGCTGGTCGGCCCACTCGTTATTGATGTAATATAAACAATATGCGCTGTAGATGTGAGTCGTGTATTGCTACAGCTGTTCGGCCCACTCGTGATTGATGTAATGTAAACAGTATGCGATGTAGATGTGAGTCGTGTATTGCTACAGCTGGTGGGCCCCCTCGTTATTGATGTAATGTAAACAGTATGCGCTGTAGATGTGAGTCTTGTATTGCTACAGCTGGTCGGCCCACTCGTTATTGGTGTAATGTAAACAGTACACGCTGTAGATGTGAGCCGTGTATTGCTACAGCTGGTGGGCCCACTCGATATTGATGTAACGTAAATAGTATACGCCGTAGATGTGAGTGGTGTATTGCTACAGCTGGTCGGCCCACTCGTTACTGATGTAATGTAAACAGTATGCGCTGTAGATGTGAGTCGTGTATTGCTACAGCTGGTCGGCCCACTCGTTATTGATGTAATGTAAACAGTATACGGCGTATATGTGAGTCGTGTATTGCTACAGCTGGTGGGCCCACTCGTTATTGATGTAATGTAAAGAGTATACGCTTTAGATGTGAGTCGTGTATTGAGGCAGGTGGTCGCCCCACTCGTTATTGATGTAATATAAACAATATGCGCTGTAGATGTGAGTCGTGTATTGCTACAGCTGTTCGGCCCACTCGTTATTGATGTAATGTAAACAGTATACGCTGTAGATGTGAGTAGTGTATTGCTACAGCTGGTCGGGCCACTCGTTATTGATGTATTGTAAACTGGATGCGCTGTAGATGTGCGTCGTGTATTGCTACAGCTGGTCGGCCCACTCGTTACTGATGTAATGTAAACAGTATGAGCTGTAGATGTGACTCGTGCATTGCTACAGCTGCTGGGCCCACTCATTATTGATGTAATGTAAAGAGTATACGCTTTAGATGTGAGTCGTGTATTGAGGCAGGTGGTCGCCCCACTCGTTATTGATGTAATGTAAATAGTATACGCTGCAGATGTGAGTCGTGTATTGCTACAGCTGATCGGCCCACTCATTATTGATGTAATGTAAACAGTATGCGCTGTAGATGTGAGTCGTGTATTGAGGGAGCTGGTGGGCCCACTCGTTATTGATGTAATGTAAACAGCATACGCTTTAGATGTGAGTCGTGTATTGCTACACCTGGTCGGACCACTCGTTATTGATGTAATGTAAACAGTATGCGCTGTAGATGTGAGTCGTGTATTGCTACAGCTGGTCGGCCCACTCATTACTGATGTAATATAAAGAGTATACGCTGTAGATGTGAGTCGTGTAGTGCTACAGCTGGTCGGCCCACTCTTTATTGATGTTATATAAACAGTATGCGCTGTACATGTGAGTCGTGTATTGCTACAGCTGGTGGGCCCACTCGTTACTGTTGTAATGTAAACAGTATACGCTGTAGATGTGAGTCGTTTATTGCTACAGTTGGTAGCGCACTCGTTACTGATGGAATGTAAAGAGTATGCGCTGTAGATGTGAGTCGTGTATTGCTACAGCTGGTTAGCCCACTCGTTATTGATGTAATGTAAACAGTATGCGCTGTAGATGTGAGTCGTGTATTGCTACAGCTGGTGGGCCCCGTCGTTATTGATGTAATGTAAACAGTATGCGCTGTAGATGTGAGTCGTGTATTGCAACAGCTGGTCGGCCCATTCGTTATTGATGTAATGTAAATAGTATACGCTGCAGATGTGAGTCGTGTATTGCTACAGCTGATCGGCCCACTCATTATTGATGTAATGTAAACAGTATGCGCTGTAGATGTGAGTCGTGTATTGAGGCAGCTGGTGGGCCCACTCGTTATTGATGTAATGTAAACAGTATACGCTGTAGATGTGAGTAGTGTATTGCTACAGCTGGTCGGGCCACTCGTTATTGATGTATTGTAAACTGGATGCGCTGTAGATGTGCGTCGTGTATTGCTACAGCTGGTCGGCCCACTCGTTACTGATGTAATGTAAACAGTATGAGCTGTAGATGTGACTCGTGCATTGCTACAGCTGCTGGGCCCACTCATTATTGATGTAATGTAAAGAGTATACGCTTTAGATGTGAGTCGTGTATTGAGGCAGGTGGTCGCCCCACTCGTTATTGATGTAATGTAAATAGTATACGCTGCAGATGTGAGTCGTGTATTGCTACAGCTGATCGGCCCACTCATTATTGATGTAATGTAAACAGTATGCGCTGTAGATGTGAGTCGTGTATTGAGGGAGCTGGTGGGCCCACTCGTTATTGATGTAATGTAAACAGCATACGCTTTAGATGTGAGTCGTTTATTGCTACACCTGGTCGGACCACTCGTTATTGATGTAATGTAAACAGTATGCGCTGTAGATGTGAGTCGTGTATTGCTACAGCTGGTCGGCCCACTCATTACTGATGTAATATAAAGAGTATACGCTGTAGATGTGAGTCGTGTAGTGCTACAGCTGGTCGGCCCACTCTTTATTGATGTTATATAAACAGTATGCGCTGTACATGTGAGTCGTGTATTGCTACAGCTGGTGGGCCCACTCGTTCTTGATGTAATGTAAACAGTATACGCTGTAGATGTGAGTCGTCTATTGCTGCAGCTGGTGGACCCACTCGTTATTGATGTAATGTAAACAGTATACGCTGTAGATTTGAGTCGTTTATTGCTACAGCTGGTCGGCCCATTCGTTATTGAAGTAATGTAAACAGTATACGCTTTAGATGTGAGTCGTTTATTGCTACAGCTGGTGGGCCCACTCGTTACTGATGTAATGTAAACAGTATACGCTGTAGATATAAGTTGTGTATTGCTACAGCTGGTCGGCCCACTCGTTATTGATGTAATGTAAACAGTATACGCTGTAGATGTGAGTCGTGTATTGCTACAGCTGGTCGGCCCACTCGTTATTGATGTAATATAAACAATATGCGCTGTAGATGTGAGTCGTGTATTGCTACAGCTGTTCGGCCCACTCGTTATTGATGTAATGTAAACAGTATGCGATGTAGATGTGAGTCGTGTGTTGCTACAGCTGGTGGGCCCCCTCGTTATTGATGTAATGTAAACAGTATGCGCTGTAGATGTGAGTCTTGTATTGCTACAGCTGGTCGGCCCACTCGTTATTGGTGTAATGTAAACAGTACACGCTGTAGATGTGAGCCGTGTATTGCTACAGCTGGTGGGCCCACTCGATATTGATGTAACGTAAATAGTATACGCCGTAGATGTGAGTGGTGTATTGCTACAGCTGGTCGGCCCACTCGTTACTGATGTAATGTAAACAGTATGCGCTGTAGATGTGAGTCGTGTATTGCTACAGCTGGTCGGCCCACTCGTTATTGATGTAATGTAAACAGTATACGGCGTATATGTGAGTCGTGTATTGCTACAGCTGGTGGGCCCACTCGTTATTGATGTAATGTAAAGAGTATACGCTTTAGATGTGAGTCGTGTATTGAGGCAGCTGGTCGCCCCACTCGTTATTGATGTAATGTAAATAGTATACGCTGCAGATGTGGGTCGTGTATTTCTACAGCTGATCGGCCCACTCATTATTGATGTAATGTAAACAGTATGCGCTGTAGATGTGAGTCGTGTATTGAGGCAGCTGGTGGGCCCACTCGTTATTGATGTAATGTAAACAGTATACGCTGTAGATGTGAGTAGTGTATTGCTACAGCTGGTCGGGCCACTCGTTATTGATATATTGTAAACTGGATGCGCTGTAGATGTGCGTCGTGTATTGCTACAGCTGGTCGGCCCACTCGTTACTGATGTAATGTAAACAGTATGAGCTGTAGATGTGACTCGTGCATTGCTACAGCTGCTGGGCCCACTCATTATTGATGTAATGTAAAGAGTATACGCTTTAGATGTGAGTCTTGTATTGAGGCAGGTGGTCGCCCCACTCGTTATTGATGTAATGTAAATAGTATACGCTGCAGATGTGAGTCGTGTATTGCTACAGCTGATCGGCCCACTCATTATTGATGTAATGTAAACAGTATGCGCTGTAGATGTGAGTCGTGTATTGAGGGAGCTGGTGGGCCCACTCGTTATTGATGTAATGTAAACAGCATACGCTTTAGATGTGAGTCGTGTATTGCTACACCTGGTCGGACCACTCGTTATTGATGTAATGTAAACAGTATGCGCTGTAGATGTGAGTCGTGTATTGCTACAGCTGGTCGGCCCACTCATTACTGATGTAATATAAAGAGTATACGCTGTAGATGTGAGTCGTGTAGTGCTACAGCTGGTCGGCCCACTCTTTATTGATGTTATATAAACAGTATGCGCTGTACATGTGAGTCGTGTATTGCTACAGCTGGTGGGCCCACTCGTTACTGTTGTAATGTAAACAGTATACGCTGTAGATGTGAGTCGTTTATTGCTACAGTTGGTAGCGCACTCGTTACTGATGGAATGTAAATAGTATGCGCTGTAGATGTGAGTCGTGTATTGCTACAGCTGGTTAGCCCACTCGTTATTGATGTAATGTAAACAGTATGCGCTGTAGATGTGAGTCGTGTATTGCTACAGCTGGTGGGCCCCGTCGTTATTGATGTAATGTAAACAGTATGCGCTGTAGATGTGAGTCGTGTATTGCAACAGCTGGTCGGCCCACTCGTTATTGATGTAATGTAAACAGTATACGGCGTAGATGTGAGTCGTGTATTGCTACAGCTGGTGGGCCCACTCGTTATTGATGTAATGTAAACAGTATATGCTGTAGAGGTGAGTCGTGTATTGCTACAGCTGGTCGGACCACTCGTTATTGATGTAATGAAAACAGTATACGCTGTAGATGTGATTCGTGTATTGCTGCAGCTGGTGGGCCCACTCGTTATTGGTGTAATGTAAACAGCATACGCTGTAGATGTGAGTCATGTATTGCTACAGCTGGTGGGCCCACTCGTTATTGATGTAATGTAAACTGTACACGCTGTACATTTGAGTCGTGTGCTGCTGCAGCTGGTCGGCCCACTCGTTATTGATGTAATGTAAACAGTATACGCTATAGAGGTGAGTCGTGTATTGCTACAGCTGGTGGGACCACTCGTTCTTGATGTAATGTAAACAGTATACGCTGTAGATGTGAGTCGTCTATTGCTGCAGCTGGTGGACCCACTCGTTATTGATGTAATGTAAACAGTATACGCTGTAGATTTGAGTCGTGTATTGCTACAGCTGGTCGGCCCACTCGTTATTGAAGTAATGTAAACAGTATACGCTTTAGATGTGAGTCGTTTATTGCTACAGCTGGTGGGCCCACTCGTTACTGATGTAATGTAAACAGTATACGCTGTAGATATAAGTTGTGTATTGCTACAGCTGGTCGGCCCACTCGTTATTGATGTAATGTAAACAGTATACGCTGTAGATGTGAGTCGTGTATTGCTACAGCTGGTCGGCCTACTCGTTATTGATGTAATATAAACAATATGCGCTGTAGATGTGAGTCGTGTATTGCTACAGCTGGTCGGCCCACTCATTATTGATGTAATGTAAACAGTATGCGATGTAGATGTGAGTCGTGTATTGCTACAGCTGGTGGGCCCCCTCGTTATTGATGTAATGTAAACAGTATGCGCTGTAGATGTGAGTCTTGTATTGCTACAGCTGGTCGGCCCACTCGTTATTGGTGTAATGTAAACAGTACACGCTGTAGATGTGAGCCGTGTATTGCTACAGCTGGTGGGCCCACTCGATATTGATGTAACGTAAATAGTATACGCCGTAGATGTGAGTGGTGTATTGCTACAGCTGGTCGGCCCACTCGTTACTGATGTAATGTAAACAGTATGCGCTGTAGATGTTAGTCGTGTATTGCTACAGCTGGTCGGCCCACTCGTTATTGATGTAATGTAAACAGTATACGGCGTATATGTGAGTCGTGTATTGCTACAGCTGGTGGGCCCACTCGTTATTGATGTAATGTAAAGAGTATACGCTTTAGATGTGAGTCGTGTATTGAAGCAGCTGGTCGCCCCACTCGTTATTGATGTAATGTAAATAGTATACGCTGCAGATGTGAGTCGTGTATTGCTACAGCTGATCGGCCCACTCATTATTGATGTAATGTAAACAGTATGCGCTGTAGATGTGAGTCGTGTATTGAGGCAGCTGGTGGGCCCACTCGTTATTGATGTAATGTAAACAGTATACGCTGTAGATGTGAGTAGTGTATTGCTACAGCTGGTCGGGCCACTCGTTATTGATGTATTGTAAACTGGATGCGCTGTAGATGTGCGTCGTGTATTGCTACAGCTGGTCGGCCCACTCGTTACTGATGTAACGTAAACAGTATGAGCTGTAGATGTGAGTCGTGCATTGCTACAGCTGCTGGGCCCACTCATTATTGATGTAATGTAAAGAGTATACGCTTTAGATGTGAGTCGTGTATTGAGGCAGGTGGTCGCCCCACTCGTTATTGATGTAATGTAAATAGTACACGCTGCAGATGTGAGTCCTGTATTGCTACAGCTGATCGGCCCACTCATTATTGATGTAATGTAAACAGTATGCGCTGTAGATGTGAGTCGTGTATTGAGGGAGCTGGTGGGCCCACTCGTTATTGATGTAATGTAAACAGCATACGCTTTAGATGTGAGTCGTGTATTGCTACAGCTGGTCGGACCACTCGTTATTGATGTAATGTAAACAGTATGCGCTGTAGATGTGAGTCGTGTATTGCTACAGCTGGTCGGCCCACTCATTACTGATGTAATATAAAGAGTATACGCTGTAGATGTGAGTCGTGTAGTGCTACAGCTGGTCGGCCCACTCTTTACTGATGTTATATAAACAGTATGCGCTGTACATGTGAGTCGTGTATTGCTACAGCTGGTGGGCCCACTCGTTACTGTTGTAATGTAAACAGTATACGCTGTAGATGTGAGTCGTTTATTGCTACAGTTGGTAGCGCACTCGTTACTGATGGAATGTAAATAGTATGCGCTGTAGATGTGAGTCGTGTATTGCTACAGCTGGTCGGCCCACTCGTTATTGATGTAATGTAAACAGTATGCGCTGTAGATGTGAGTCGTGTATTGCTACAGCTGGTGGGCCCCGTCGTTATTGATGTAATGTAAACAGTATGCGCTGTAGATGTGAGTCGTGTATTGCAACAGCTGGTCGGCCCACTCGTTATTGATGTAATGTAAACAGTATACGGCGTAGATGTGAGTCGTGTATTGCTACAGCTAGTGGGCCCACTCATTATTGATGTAATGTAAACAGTATATGCTGTAGAGGTGAGTCGTGTATTGCTACAGCTGGTCGGACCACTCGTTATTGATGTAATGAAAACAGTATACGCTGTAGATGTGATTCGTGTATTGCTGCAGCTGGTGGGCCCACTCGTTATTGGTGTAATGTAAACAGCATACGCTGTAGATGTGAGTCATGTATTGCTACAGCTGGTGGGCCCACTCGTTATTGATGTAATGTAAACTGTACACGCTGTACATTTGAGTCGTGTGCTGCTGCAGCTGGTCGGCCCACTCGTTATTGATGTAATGTAAACAGTATACGCTATAGAGGTGAGTCGTGTATTGCTACAGCTGGTGGGACCACTCGTTCTTGATGTAATGTAAACAGTATACGCTGTAGATGTGAGTCGTCTATTGCTGCAGCTGGTGGACCCACTCGTTATTGATGTAATGTAAACAGTATACGCTGTAGATTTGAGTCGTGTATTGCTACAGCTGGTCGGCCCACTCGTTATTGAAGTAATGTAAACAGTATACGCTTTAGATGTGAGTCGTTTATTGCTACAGCTGGTGGGCCCACTCGTTACTGATGTAATGTAAACAGTATACGCTGTAGATATAAGTTGTGTATTGCTACAGCTGGTCGGCCCACTCGTTATTGATGTAATGTAAACAGTATACGCTGTAGATGTGAGTCGTGTATTGCTACAGCTGGTCGGCCTACTCGTTATTGATGTAATATAAACAATATGCGCTGTAGATGTGAGTCGTGTATTGCTACAGCTGGTCGGCCCACTCATTATTGATGTAATGTAAACAGTATGCGATGTAGATGTGAGTCGTGTATTGCTACAGCTGGTGGGCCCCCTCGTTATTGATGTAATGTAAACAGTATGCGCTGTAGATGTGAGTCTTGTATTGCTACAGCTGGTCGGCCCACTCGTTATTGGTGTAATGTAAACAGTACACGCTGTAGATGTGAGCCGTGTATTGCTACAGCTGGTGGGCCCACTCGATATTGATGTAACGTAAATAGTATACGCCGTAGATGTGAGTGGTGTATTGCTACAGCTGGTCGGCCCACTCGTTACTGATGTAATGTAAACAGTATGCGCTGTAGATGTTAGTCGTGTATTGCTACAGCTGGTCGGCCCACTCGTTATTGATGTAATGTAAACAGTATACGGCGTATATGTGAGTCGTGTATTGCTACAGCTGGTGGGCCCACTCGTTATTGATGTAATGTAAAGAGTATACGCTTTAGATGTGAGTCGTGTATTGAGGCAGCTGGTCGCCCCACTCGTTATTGATGTAATGTAAATAGTATACGCTGCAGATGTGAGTCGTGTATTGCTACAGCTGATCGGCCCACTCATTATTGATGTAATGTAAACAGTATGCGCTGTAGATGTGAGTCGTGTATTGAGGCAGCTGGTGGGCCCACTCGTTATTGATGTAATGTAAACAGTATACGCTGTAGATGTGAGTAGTGTATTGCTACAGCTGGTCGGGCCACTCGTTATTGATGTATTGTAAACTGGATGCGCTGTAGATGTGCGTCGTGTATTGCTACAGCTGGTCGGCCCACTCGTTACTGATGTAATGTAAACAGTATGAGCTGTAGATGTGAGTCGTGCATTGCTACAGCTGCTGGGCCCACTCATTATTGATGTAATGTAAAGAGTATACGCTTTAGATGTGAGTCGTGTATTGAGGCAGGTGGTCGCCCCACTCGTTATTGATGTAATGTAAATAGTATACGCTGCAGATGTGAGTCCTGTATTGCTACAGCTGATCGGCCCACTCATTATTGATGTAATGTAAACAGTATGCGCTGTAGATGTGAGTCGTGTATTGAGGGAGCTGGTGGGCCCACTCGTTATTGATGTAATGTAAACAGCATACGCTTTAGATGTGAGTCGTGTATTGCTACAGCTGGTCGGACCACTCGTTATTGATGTAATGTAAACAGTATGCGCTGTAGATGTGAGTCGTGTATTGCTACAGCTGGTCGGCCCACTCATTACTGATGTAATATAAAGAGTATACGCTGTAGATGTGAGTCGTGTAGTGCTACAGCTGGTCGGCCCACTCTTTACTGATGTTATATAAACAGTATGCGCTGTACATGTGAGTCGTGTATTGCTACAGCTGGTGGGCCCACTCGTTACTGTTGTAATGTAAACAGTATACGCTGTAGATGTGAGTCGTTTATTGCTACAGTTGGTAGCGCACTCGTTACTGATGGAATGTAAATAGTATGCGCTGTAGATGTGAGTCGTGTATTGCTACAGCTGGTCGGCCCACTCGTTATTGATGTAATGTAAACGAGTATGCGCTGTAGATGTGAGTCGTGTATTGCTACAGCTGGTGGGCCCCGTCGTTATTGATGTAATGTAAACAGTATGCGCTGTAGATGTGAGTCGTGTATTGCAACAGCTGGTCGGCCCACTCGTTATTGATGTAATGTAAACAGTATACGGCGTAGATGTGAGTCGTGTATTGCTACAGCTAGTGGGCCCACTCATTATTGATGTAATGTAAACAGTATATGCTGTAGAGGTGAGTCGTGTATTGCTACAGCTGGTCGGACCACTCGTTATTGATGTAATGAAAACAGTATACGCTGTAGATGTGAGTCGTGTATTGCTGCAGCTGGTGGGCCCACTCGTTATTGGTGTAATGTAAACAGCATACGCTGTAGATGTGAGTCGTGTATTGCTACAGCTGGTCGGCCCACTCGTTATTAATGTAATGTAAACTGTATACGCTGTAGATGTGAGTCGTGTATTGCTACAGCTGGTGGCCCACTCGATATTGATGTAATGTAAACTGTACACGCTGTAGATTTGAGTCGTGTGCTGCTGCAGCTGGTCGGGCCACTCGTTATTGATGTAATGTAAATAGTATACGCTGTAGAGGTGAGTCGTGTATTGCTACAGCTGGTGGGACCACTCGTTTTTGATGTAATGTAAACAGTACACGCTGTAGATGTGAGTCGTCTATTGCTGCAGCTGGTGGACCCACTCGTTATTGATGTAATGTAAACAGTATACGCTGTAGATTTGAGTCGTGTATTGCTACAGCTGGTCGGCCCACTCGTTATTGAAGTAATGTAAATAGTATACGCTTTAGATGTGAGTCGTGTATTGCTACAGCTGGTGGGCCCACTCGTTACTGATGTAATGTAAACAGTATACGCTGTAGATATAAGTCGTGTATTGTTACAGCTGGTGGGCCCCCTCGTTATTGATGTAATGTAAACAGTATGCGCTGTAGATGTGAGTCTTGTATTGCTACAGCTGGTCGGCCCACTCGTTATTGGTGTAATGTAAACAGTACACGCTGTAGATGTGAGCCGTGTATTGCTACAGCTGGTGGGCCCACTCGATATTGATGTAACGTAAATAGTATACGCCGTAGATGTGAGTGGTGTATTGCTACAGCTGGTCGGCCCACTCGTTACTGATGTAATGTAAACAGTATGCGCTGTAGATGTTAGTCGTGTATTGCTACAGCTGGTCGGGCCACTCGTTATTGATGTAATGTAAACAGAATGCGCTGTAGATGTGAGTCGTGTATTACTACAGCTGGTCGGGCCACTCGTTATTGATGTAATGTAAACAGTATGCGCTGTAGATGTGAGTCGTGTATTACTACAGCTGGTCGGGCCACTCGTTATTGATGTAATGTAAACAGTATGCGCTGTAGATGTGAGTCGTGTATTGCTACAACTGGTCGGCCCACTCGTTATTGATTTTATATAAACAGTATGCGCTGTACATGTGAGTCGTGTATTGCTACAGCTGGTGGGCCCACTCGTTACTGTTGTAATGTAAAAAGTATGCGCTGTAGATGTGAGTCGCGTATTGCTACAGCTGGTCGGCCCACTCGTTATTGATGTAATGTAAAGAGTATACGCTTTAGATGTGAGTCGTGTATTGAGGCAGCTGGTGGGCCCACTCGTTACTGATGTAATGTAAACAGTATGCGCTGTAGATGTGAGTCGTGTATTGCTACAGCTGGTCGGCCCACTCGTTATTGATGTAATGTAAACAGTATACGGCGTAGATGTGAGTCGTGTATTGCTACAGCTGGTGGGCCCACTCGTTATTGATGTAATGTTAAGAGTATACGCTTTAGATGTGAGTCGTGTATTGAGGCAGCTGGTCGCCCCACTCGTTATTGATGTAATATAAATAGTATACGCAGCAGATGTGAGTCGTGTATTGCTACAGCTGATCGGCCCACTCATTATTGATTTAATGTAAACAGTATGCTCTGTAGATGTGAGTCGTGTATTGAGGCAGCTGGTGGACCCACTCGTTATTGATGTAATGTAAACAGTATACGCTGTAGATGTGAGTCGTGTATTGCTACAGCTGGTCGGGCCACTCGTTATTGATGTAATGTAAACAGGATGCGCTATAGATGTGAGTCGTGTATTGCTACTGCTGGTCGGCCCACTCGTTACTGATGTAATGTAAACAGTATGCGCTGTAGATGTGAGTCGTGCATTGCTACAGCTGGTGGGCCCACTCATTATTGATGTAATGTAAAGAGTATACGCTTTAGATGTGAGTCGTGTATTGAGGCAGGTGGTCGCCCCACTCGTTATTGATGTAATGTAAATAGAATACGCTGCAGATGTGAGTCCTGTATTGCTACAGCTGATCGGCCCACTCATTACTGATGTAATGTAAACAGTATGCGCTGTAGATGTGAGTCGTGTATTGCTACAGCTGGTCGGCCCACTCTTTATTGATGTTATATAAACAGTATGCGCTGTACATGTGAGTCGTGTATTGCAACAGCTGGTGGGCCCACTCTTTACTGTTGTAATGTAAACAGTATACGCTGTAGATGTGAGTCGTTTATTGCTACAGTTGGTAGCCCACTCGTTACTGATGGAATGTAAACAGTATGCGCTGTAGATGTGAGTCGTATGCTGCTGCAACTGGTCGGCCCACTCGTTATTTATGTAATTTAAACAGTATACGCTGTAGAGGTGAGTCGTGTATTGCTACAGCTGGTGGGACCACTCGTTATTGAAGTAATGTAAACAGTATATGCTTTAGATGTGAGTCGTGTATTGCTACAGCTGGTGGGCCAACTCGTTATTGATGTAATGTAAACAGTATACGATGTAGATGTGAGTCGTGTATTGCTACAGCTGGTGGGCCAACTCGTTACTGATGTAATGTAAACAGTATACGATGTAGATGTGAGTCGTGTATTGCTACAGCTGGTGGGCCCACTCGTTATTGATGTAATGTAAACTGTATACGCTGTAGATTTGAGTCGTGTGCTGCTGCAGCTGGTCGGCCCACTCGTTATTGATAAAATATAAACAGCATACGCTCTAGTAGGTGATTCGTGTATTGCTACAGCTGGTGGGACAAATCGTTATTGATGTAATGTAAACAGTATACGCTGTAGATATGAGTCGTGTATTGCTACAGCTGGTCGGCCCACTCGTTATTGATAAAATATAAACAGTATACGCTGTAGAGGTGATTCGTGTATTGCTACAGCTGGTCGGCCCACTCGTTATTGATGTAATGTAAACAGTATAGGCTGTAGATGTGAGTCGTGTATTGCTACAGCTGGTCGGCCCACTCGTTATTGTTGTAATGTAAACAGTATGCGCTGTAGATGTGAGTCGTGTATTGCTACAGCTGGTCGGCCCACTCGTTATTGATGTAATGTAAACAGTATGCGATGTAGATGTGAGTCGTGTATTGCTACAGCTGGTGGGCCCCCTCGTTATTGATGTAATGTAAACAGTATGCGCTGTGGATGTGAGTCGTGTATTGCTACAGCTGGTCGGCCCACTCGTTATTGGTGTAATGTAAACAGTATACGCTGTAGATGTGAGTCGTGTATTGCTACAGCTGGTGGGCCCACTCGATATTGATGTAGCGTAAATAGTATACGCTGTAGATGTGAGTGGTGTATTGCTACAGCTGGTCGGCCCACTCGTTATTGGTGTAATGTAAACAGTACACGCTGTAGATGTGAGCCGTGTATTGTTACAGCTGGTGGGCCCACTCGATATTGATGTAACGTAAATAGTATACGCCGTAGATGTGAGTGGTGTATTGCTACAGCTGGTCGGCCCACTCGTTACTGATGTAATATAAACAGTATGCGCTGTAGATGTTAGTCGTGTATTGCTACAGCTGGTCGGCCCACTCGTTATTGATGTAATGTAAACAGTATACGGCGTATATGTGAGTCGTGTATTGCTACAGCTGGTGGGCCCACTCGTTATTGATGTAATGTAAAGAGTATACGCTTTAGATGTGAGTCGTGTATTGAGGCAGCTGGTCGCCCCACTCGTTATTGATGTAATGTAAATAGTATACGCTGCAGATGTGAGTCGTGTATTGCTACAGCTGATCGGCCCACTCATTATTGATGTAATGTAAACAGTATGCGCTGTAGATGTGAGTCGTGTATTGAGGCAGCTGGTGGGCCCACTCGTTATTGATGTAATGTAAACAGTATACGCTGTAGATGTGAGTAGTGTATTGCTACAGCTGGTCGGGCCACTCGTTATTGATGTATTGTAAACTGGATGCGCTGTAGATGTGCGTCGTGTATTGCTACAGCTGGTCGGCCCACTCGTTACTGATGTAATGTAAACAGTATGAGCTGTAGATGTGAGTCGTGCATTGCTACAGCTGCTGGGCCCACTCATTATTGATGTAATGTAAAGAGTATACGCTTTAGATGTGAGTCGTGTATTGAGGCAGGTGGTCGCCCCACTCGTTATTGATGTAATGTAAATAGTATACGCTGCAGATGTGAGTCGTGTATTGCTACAGCTGATCGGCCCACTCATTATTGATGTAATGTAAACAGTATGCGCTGTAGATGTGAGTCGTGTATTGAGGGAGCTGGTGGGCCCACTCGTTATTGATGTAATGTAAACAGCATACGCTTTAGATGTGAGTCGTGTATTGCTACAGCTGGTCGGACCACTCGTTATTGATGTAATGTAAACAGTATGCGCTGTAGATGTGAGTCGTGTATTGCTACAGCTGGTCGGCCCACTCATTACTGATGTAATATAAAGAGTATACGCTGTAGATGTGAGTCGTGTAGTGCTACAGTTGGTCGGCCCACTCTTTATTGATGTTATATAAACAGTATGCGCTGTATATGTGAGTCGTGTATTGCTACAGCTGGTGGGCCCACTCGTGACTGTTGTAATGTAAACAGTATACGCTGTAGATGTGAGTCGTTTATTGCTACAGTTGGTAGCGCACTCGTTACTGATGGAATGTAAATAGTATGCGCTGTAGATGTGAGTCGTGTATTGCTACAGCTGGTCGGCCCACTCGTTATTGATGTAATGTAAACAGTATGCGCTGTAGATGTGAGTCGTGTATTGCTACAGCTGGTGGGCCCCGTCGTTATTGATGTAATGTAAACAGTATGCGCTGTAGATGTGAGTCGTGTATTGCTACAGCTGGTCGGGCCACTCGTTATTGATGTAATGTAAACAGTATACGGCGTAGATGTGAGTCGTGTATTGCTACAGCTGGTGGGCCCACTCGTTATTGATGTAATGTAAACAGTATATGCTGTAGAGGTGAGTCGTGTATTGCTACAGCTGGTCGGACCACTCGTTATTGATGTAATGAAAACAGTATACGCTGTAGATGTGAGTCGTGTATTGCTGCAGCTGGTGGGCCCACTCGTTATTGGTGTAATGTAAACAGCATACGCTGTAGATGTGAGTCGTGTATTGCTACAGCTGGTCGGCCCACTCGTTATTGATGTAATGTAAACTGTATACGCTGTAGATGTGAGTCGTGTATTGCTACAGCTGGTGGCCCACTCGATATTGATGTAATGTAAACTGTACACGCTGTAGATTTGAGTCGTGTGCTGCTGCAGCTGGTCGGGCCACTCGTTGTTGATGTAATGTAAACAGTATACGCTGTAGAGGTGAGTCGTGTATTGCTACAGCTGGTGGGACCACTCGTTTTTGATGTAATGTAAACAGTACACGCTGTAGATGTGAGTCGTCTATTGCTGCAGCTGGTGGACCCACTCGTTATTGATGTAATGTAAACAGTATACGCTGTAGATTTGAGTCGTGTATTGCTACAGCTGGTCGGCCCACTCGTTATTGAAGTAATGTAAATAGTATACGCTTTAGATGTGAGTCGTGTATTGCTACAGCTGGTGGGCCCACTCGTTACTGATGTAATGTAAACAGTATACGCTGTAGATATAAGTCGTGTATTGCTACAGCTGGTCGGCCCACTCGTTATTGATGTAATGTAAACAGTATCAGCTGTAGATGTGAGTCGTGTATTGCTACAGCTGGTCGGCCCACTCGTTATTGATGTAATGTAAACAGTATGCGCTGTAGATGTGAGACGTGTATTGCTACAGCTGGTCGGCCCACTCGTTATTGATATAATGTAAACAGTATGCGATGTAGATGTGAGTCGTGTATTGTTACAGCTGGTGGGCCCCCTCGTTATTGATGTAATGTAAACAGTATACGCTGTAGATTTGAGTCGTGTATTGCTACAGCTGGTCGGCCCACTCGTTATTGAAGTAATGTCAAATGTATACGCTTTAGATGTGAGTCGAGTATTGCTACAGCTGGTGGGCCCACTCGTTACTGATGTAATGTAAACAGTATACGCTGTAGATATAAGTCGTGTATTGCTACAGCTGGTCGGCCCACTCGTTATTGATGTAATGTAAACAGTATACGCTGTAGATGTGAGTCGTGTATTGCTACAGCTGGTCGGCCCACTCGTTATTGATGTAATATAAACAGTATGCGCTGTAGATGTGAGTCGTGTATTGCTACAGCTGGTCGGCCCACTCGTTATTGATGTAATGTAAACAGTATGCGATGTAGATGTGAGTCGTGTATTGCTACAGCTGGTGGGCCCCCTCGTTATTGATGTAATGTAAACAGTATGCGCTGTAGATGTGGGTCGTGTATTGCTACAGCTGGTCGGCCCACTCGTTATTGGTGTAATGTAAACAGTATACGCTGTAGATGTGAGTCGTGTATTGCTACAACTGGTGGGCCCACTCGATATTTATGTAACGTAAATAGTATACGCCGTAGATGTGAGTGGTGTATTGCTACAGCAGGTCGGCCCACTCGTTTCTGATGTAATGTAAACAGCATGGACTGTAGATGTGAGTCGTGCACTGCTACAGCTGGTGGGCCCACTCGTTATTGATGTAATGTAAACAGTATCCGCTGCAAATGTGAGTCGTGTATTGCTACAGCTGGTGGGACCACTCGTTATTGATGTAATGTAAACAGTATACGCTGTAGGTGTGAGACGTGTATTGCTGCAGCTGGTGGGCCCACTCGTTACTGATGTAATGTAAACAGTATACGCTGTAGATGTGAGTCGTGTATTGCTGCAGTTGGTGGGCCCACTCGTCATTGATGTAATGTAAACTGTATACGCTGTAGATTTGAGTCGTGTATTGCTACAGCTGGTGGGCCCACTCGTTACTGAATTAATGTAAACAGTATGCGCTGTAGATGTGAGTCGTGTATTGCTACAGCTGGTTGGCCCACTCATTATTGATGTAATGTAAAGAGTATACGCTTTAGATGTGAGTCGTGTATTGAGGCAGCTGGTCGCCCCACTCGTTATTGATGTAATGTAAATAGTATACGCTGCAGATGTGAGCCGTGTATTGCTACAGCTGATCGGCCCACTCATTATTGATGTAATGTAAACAGTATGCGCTGTAGATGTGAGTCGTGTATTGAGGCAGCTGGTGGGCCCACTCGTTATTGATGTAATGTAAACAGTATACGCTGTAGATGTGAGTCGTGTATTGCTACAGCTGGTGGGACCAATCGTTATTGATGTAATGTAAACAGTATACGCTGCAGATGTGAGTCGTGTATTGCTGCAGTTGGTGGGCCCACTCGTCATTGATGTAATGTAAACTGTATACGCTGTAGATGTGAGTCGTGTATTGCTACAGCTGGTGGGCCCACTCGTTATTGATGTAATGTAAACTGTACACGCTGTAGATTTGAGTCGTGTGCTGCTGCAGCTGGTCGGCCCACTCGTTATTGATGTAATGTAAACAGTATACGCTGTAGAGGTGAGTCATGTATTGCTACAGCTGGTGGGACCACTCGTTTTTGATGTAATGTAAACAGTACACGCTGTAAGATGTGAGTCGTCTATTGCTGCAGCTGGTGGACCCACTCGTTATTGATGTAATGTAAACAGTATACGCTGTAGATGTGAGTCGTCTATTGCTGCAGATGGTGGACCCACTCGTTATTGATGTAATGTAAACAGTATACGCTGTAGATTTGAGTCGTGTATTGCTACAGTTGGTCGGACCACTCGTTATTGAAGTAATGTAAACAGTATACGCTGTAGATGTGAGTCGTGTATTGCTACAGCTGGTCGGCCCACTCGTTATTGATGTAATGTAAACAGTATGCGCTGTAGATGTGAGTCGTATATTGCTACAGCTCGTCGGCCCACTCGTTATTGATGTAATGTAAACAGTATGCGATGTAGATGTGAGTCGTGTATTGCGACAGCTGGTGGGCCCCCTCGTTATTGATGTAATGTAAACAGTATGCGCTGTAGATGTGAGTCGTGTATTGCTACAGCTGGTCGGCCCACTCGTTATTGGTGTAATGTAAACAGTATACGCTGTAGATGTGAGTCGTGTATTGCTACAGCTGGTGGGCCCACTCGATATTGATGTAACGTAAATAGTATACGCCGTAGATGTGAGTGGTGTATTGCTACAGCTGGTCGGCCCACTCGTTACTGATGTAATGTAAACAGTATGGGCTGTAGATGTGAGTCGTGCACTGCTACAGCTGGTGGGCCCACTCGTTATTGATTTAATGTAAACAGTATGCGCTGTAAATGTGAGTAGTGTATTCCTACAGCTGGTGGGACCACTCGTTATTGATGTAATGTAAACAGTATACGCTGTATGTGTGAGACTTGTATTGCTGCAGCTGGTGGGCCCACTCGTTACTGATGTAATGTAAACAGTATACGCTGAAGATGTGAGTCGTGTATTGCTACAGCTGGTGGGCCCACTCATTATTGATGTAATGTAAAGAGTATACGCTTTAGATGTGAGTCGTGTATTGAGGCAGCTGGTCGCCCCACTCGTTATTGATGTAATGTAAATAGTATACGCTGCAGATGTGAGCCGTGTATTGCTACAGCTGATCGGCCCACTCATTATTGATGTAATGTAAACAGTATACGCTGTAGATGTGAGTCGTGTATTGCTACAGCTGGTCGGGCCACTCGTTATTGATGTAATGTAAACAGTATGCGCTGTAGATGTGAGTCGTGTATTGCTACAGCTGGTCGGCCCACTCGTTACTGATGTAATGTAAACAGTATGCGCTGTAGGTGTGAGTCGTGTAGTGCTACAACTGGTCGGCCCACTCGTTATTGATGTTATATAAACAGTATGCGCTGTACATGTGAGTCGTGTATTGCTACAGCTGGTGGGCCCACTCGTTACTGTTGTAATGTAAAAAGTATGCGCTGTAGATGTGAGTCGCGTATTGCTACAGCTGGTCGGCCCACTCGTTATTGATGTAATGTAAAGAGTATACGCTTTAGATGTGAGTCGTGTATCGAGGCAGCTGGTGGGCCCACTCGTTATTGATGTAATGTAAACAGTATGCGTTGTAGATGTGAGTCGTGTATTGCTACAGCTGATCGGCCCACTCATTATTGATTTAATGTAAACAGTATGCGCTGTAGATGTGAGTCGTGTATTGAGGCAGCTGGTGGGCCCACTCGTTATTGATGTAATGTAAACAGTATACGCTGTAGATGTGAGTCGTGTATTGCTACAGCTGGTCGGGCCACTCGTTATTGATGTAATGTAAACAGGATGCGCTATAGATGTGAGTCGTGTATTGCTACTGCTGGTCGGCCCACTCGTTACTGATGTAATGTAAACAGTATGCGCTGTAGATGTGAGTCGTGCATTGCTACAGGTGGTGGGCCCACTCATTATTGATGTAATGTAAAGAGTATACGCTTTAGATGTGAGTCGTGTATTGAGGCAGGTGGTCGCCCCACTCGTTATTGATGTAATGTAAATAGAATACGCTGCAGATGTGAGTCCTGTATTGCTACAGCTGATCGGCCCACTCATTACTGATGTAATGTAAACAGTATGCGCTGTAGATGTGAGTCGTGTATTGCTACAGCTGGTCGGCCCACTCATTACTGATGTAATATAAACAGTATACGCTGTAGATGTGAGTCGTGTTGTGCTACAGCTGGTCGGCCCACTCTTTATTGATGTTATATAAACAGTATGCGCTGTACATGTGAGTCGTGTATTGTTACAGCTGGTGGGCCCACTTTTTACTGTTGTAATGTAAACAGTATACGCTGTAGATGTGAGTCGTTTATTGCTACAGTTGGTAACCCACTCGTTACTAATGGAATGTAAACAGTATGCGCTGTAGATGTGAGTCGTATGCTGCTGCAACTGGTCGGCCCACTCGTTATTTATGTAATTTAAACAGTATACGCTGTAGAGGTGAGTCGTGTATTGCTACAGCTGGTGGGACCACTCGTTATTGATGTAATGTAAAGAGTATACGCTGTAGATGTGAGTCGTCTATTGCTGCAGCTAGTGGACCCACTCGCTATTGATGTAATGTAAACAGTATACGCTGTAGATTTGATTCGTGTATTGCTACAGCTGGTCGGCCCACTCGTTATTGAAGTAATGTAAACAGTATACGCTTTAGATGTGAGTCGTGTATTGCTACAGCTGGTGGGCCAACTCGTTACTGATGTAATGTAAACAGTATACGATGTAGATGTTAGTCGTGTATTGCTACAGCTGGTGGGCCAACTCGTTACTGATGTAATGTAAAGAGTATACGATGTAGATGTTAGTCGTGTATTGCTACAGCTGGTGGGCCCACTCGTTACTGATGTAATGTAAACAGTATACGATGTAGATGTTAGTCGTGTATTGCTACAGCTGGTGGGCCAACTCGTTACTGATGTAATGTAAACAGTATACGATGTTGATGTTAGTCGTGTATTGCTACAGCTGGTGGGCCAACTCGTTACTGATGTAATGTAAACAGTATACGATGTAGATGTTAGTCGTGTATTGCTACAGCTGGTGGGCCAACTCGTTACTGATGTAATGTAAACTGTATACGCTGTAGATTTGAGTCGTGTGCTGCTGCAGCTGGTCGGCCCACTCGTTATTGATAAAATATAAACAGTATACGCTGTAGAGGGGATTCGTGTATTGCTACAGCTGGTGGGACAACTCGTTATTGATGTAATGTAAACAGTATACGCTGTAGATATGAGTCGTGTATTGCTACAGCTGGTCGGCCCACTCGTTATTGATGTAATGTAAAGAGTATAGGCTGTAGATGTGAGTCGTGTATTGAGGCAGCTGGTCGCCCCACTCGTTATTGATGTAATGTAAATAGTATACGCTGCAGATGTGAGCCGTGTATTGCTACAGCTGATCGGCCCACTCATTATTGATGTAATGTAAACAGTATGCGCTGTAGATGTGAGTCGTGTATTGAGGCAGCTGGTGGGCCCACTCGTTATTGATGTAATGTAAACAGTATACGCTGTAGATGTGAGTCGTGTATTGCTACAGCTGGTGGGACCAATCGTTATTGATGTAATGTAAACAGTATACGCTGCAGATGTGAGTCGTGTATTGCTGCAGTTGGTGGGCCCACTCGTCATTGATGTAATGTAAACTGTATACGCTGTAGATGTGAGTCGTGTATTGCTACAGCTGGTGGGCCCAATCGTTATTGATGTAATGTAAACTGTACACGCTGTAGATTTGAGTCGTGTGCTGCTGCAGCTGGTCGGCCCACTCGTTATTGATGTAATGTAAACAGTATACGCTGTAGAGGTGAGTCATGTATTGCTACAACTGGTGGGACCACTCGTTTTTGATGTAATGTAAACAGTACACGCTGTAAGATGTGAGTCGTCTATTGCTGCAGCTGGTGGACCCACTCGTTATTGATGTAATGTAAACAGTATACGCTGTAGATTTGAGTCGTGTATTGCTACAACTAGTCGGCCCACTCGTTATTGAAGTAATGTAAACAGTATACGCTTTAGATGTGAGTCGTGTATTGCTACAGCTGGTGGGCCCTCTCGTTACTGACGTAATGTAAACAGTATACGCTGTAGATATAAGTCGTGTATTGCTACAGCTGGTGGGCCCATTCGATATTGATGTAACGTAAATAGTATACGCCGTAGATGTGAGTGGTGTATTGCTACAGCTGGTCGGCCCACTCGTTACTGATGTAATGTAAACAGTATGGGCTGTAGATGTGAGTCGTGCACTGCTACAGCTGGTGGGCCCACTCGTTATTGATGTAATGTAAACAGTATGCGCTGTAAATGTGAGTAGTGTATTGCTACAGCTGGTGGGACCACTCGTTATTGATGTAATGTAAACAGTATACGCTGTAGGTGTGATTCGTGTATTGCTGCAGTTGGTGGGCCCACTCGTCATTGATGTAATGTAAACTGTATACGCTGTAGATTTGAGTCGTGTATTGCTACAGCTGGTGGGCCCACTCGTTACTGGTGTAATGTAAACAGTATGCGCTGTAGATGTGAGTCGTTTATTGCTACAGCTGGTGGGCCCACTCATTATTGATGTAATGTAAAGAGTATACGCTTTAGATGTGAGTCGTGTATTGAGGCAGCTGGTCGCCCCACTCGTTATTGATGTAATGTAAATAGTATACGCTGCAGATGTGAGCCGTGCATTGCTACAGCTGATCGGCCCACTCATTATTGATGTAATGTAAACAGTATGCGCTGTAGATGTGAGTCGTGTATTGCTACTACTGGTCGGCCCACTCGTTATTGATGTAATGTAAACAGTATACCGCGTAGATGTGAGTAGTGTATTGCTACAGCTGGTGGGCCCACTCGTTATTGATATAATGTAAACAGTATACGCTGTAGAGGTGAGTCGTGTATTGCTACAGCTGGTCGGACCACTCGTTATTGATGTAATGTAAACAGTATACGCTGTAGATGTGAGTCGTGTATTGCTACAGCTGGTGGGCCCACTCGTTATTGATGTAATGTAAACAGTATACGCTGTAGAGGTGAGTCGTGTATTGCTACAGCTGGTCGGCCCACTCGTTATTGATGTAATGTAAACAGTATACGCTGTAGATGTGAGTCGTGTATTGCTACAGCTGGTCGGACCACTCGTTATTGATGTAATGTAAACCGTATACGCTGTAGATGTGAGTCGTCTATTGCTGCAGATGGTGGACCCACTCGTTATTGATGTAATGTAAACAGTATACGCTGTAGATTTGAGTCGTGTATTGCTACAGTTGGTCGGACCACTCGTTATTGAAGTAATGTAAACAGTATACGCTGTAGATGTGAGTCGTGTATTGCTACAGCTGGTCGGCCCACTCGTTATTGATGTAATGTAAACAGTATGCGCTGTAGATGTGAGTCGTATATTGCTACAGCTCGTCGGCCCACTCGTTATTGATGTAATGTAAACAGTATGCGATGTAGATGTGAGTCGTGTATTGCGACAGCTGGTGGGCCCCCTCGTTATTGATGTAATGTAAACAGTATGCGCTGTAGATGTGAGTCGTGTATTGCTACAGCTGGTCGGCCCACTCGTTATTGGTGTAATGTAAACAGTATACGCTGTAGATGTGAGTCGTGTATTGCTACAGCTGGTGGGCCCACTCGATATTGATGTAACGTAAATAGTATACGCCGTAGATGTGAGTGGTGTATTGCTACAGCTGGTCGGCCCACTCGTTACTGATGTAATGTAAACAGTATGGGCTGTAGATGTGAGTCGTGCACTGCTACAGCTGGTGGGCCCACTCGTTATTGATGTAATGTAAACAGTATGCGCTGTAAATGTGAGTAGTGTATTCCTACAGCTGGTGGGACCACTCGTTATTGATGTAATGTAAACAGTATACGCTGTATGTGTGAGACTTGTATTGCTGCAGCTGGTGGGCCCACTCGTTACTGATGTAATGTAAACAGTATGCGCTGAAGATGTGAGTCGTGTATTGCTACAGCTGGTGGGCCCACTCATTATTGATGTAATGTAAAGAGTATACGCTTTAGATGTGAGTCGTGTATTGAGGCAGCTGGTCGCCCCACTCGTTATTGATGTAATGTAAATAGTATACGCTGCAGATGTGAGCCGTGTATTGCTACAGCTGATCGGCCCACTCATTATTGATGTAATGTAAACAGTATACGCTGTAGATGTGAGTCGTGTATTGCTACAGCTGGTCGGGCCACTCGTTATTGATGTAATGTAAACAGTATGCGCTGTAGATGTGAGTCGTGTATTGCTACAGCTGGTGGGCCCACTCGTTACTGTTGTAATGTAAAAAGTATGCGCTGTAGATGTGAGTCGCGTATTGCTACAGCTGGTCGGCCCACTCGTTATTGATGTAATGTAAAGAGTATACGCTTTAGATGTGAGTCGTGTATCGAGGCAGCTGGTGGGCCCACTCGTTATTGATGTAATGTAAACAGTATGCGTTGTAGATGTGAGTCGTGTATTGCTACAGCTGATCGGCCCACTCATTATTGATTTAATGTAAACAGTATGCGCTGTAGATGTGAGTCGTGTATTGAGGCAGCTGGTGGGCCCACTCGTTATTGATGTAATGTAAACAGTATACGCTGTAGATGTGAGTCGTGTATTGCTACAGCTGGTCGGGCCACTCGTTATTGATGTAATGTAAACAGGATGAGCTATAGATGTGAGTCGTGTATTGCTACTGCTGGTCGGCCCACTCGTTACTGATGTAATGTAAACAGTATGCGCTGTAGATGTGAGTCGTGCATTGCTACAGCTGGTGGGCCCACTCATTATTGATGTAATGTAAAGAGTATACGCTTTAGATGTGAGTCGTGTATTGAGGCAGGTGGTCGCCCCACTCGTTATTGATGTAATGTAAATAGAATACGCTGCAGATGTGAGTCCTGTATTGCTACAGCTGATCGGCCCACTCATTACTGATGTAATATAAACAGTATACGCTGTAGATGTGAGTCGTGTTGTGCTACAGCTGGTCGGCCCACTCTTTATTGATGTTATATAAACAGTATGCGCTGTACATGTGAGTCGTGTATTGCTACAGCTGGTGGGCCCACTTTTTACTGTTGTAATGTAAACAGTATACGCTGTAGATGTGAGTCGTTTATTGCTACAGTTGGTAACCCACTCGTTACTGGTGGAATGTAAACAGTATGCGCTGTAGATGTGAGTCGTATGCTGCTGCAACTGGTCGGCCCACTCGTTATTTATGTAATTTAAACAGTATACGCTGTAGAGGTGAGTCGTGTATTGCTACAGCTGGTGGGACCACTCGTTATTGATGTAATGTAAAGAGTATACGCTGTAGATGTGAGTCGTCTATTGCTGCAGCTAGTGGACCCACTCGCTATTGATGTAATGTAAACAGTATACGCTGTAGATTTGATTCGTGTATTGCTACAGCTGGTCGGCCCACTCGTTATTGAAGTAATGTAAACAGTATACGCTTTAGATGTGAGTCGTGTATTGCTACAGCTGGTGGGCCAACTCGTTACTGATGTAATGTAAACAGTATACGATGTAGATGTTAGTCGAGTATTGCTACAGCTGGTGGGCCAACTCGTTACTGATGTAATGTAAAGAGTATACGATGTAGATGTTAGTCGTGTATTGCTACAGCTGGTGGGCCCACTCGTTACTGATGTAATGTAAACAGTATACGATGTAGATGTTAGTCGTGTATTGCTACAGCTGGTGGGCCAACTCGCTACTGATGTAATGTAAACAGTATACGATGTAGATGTTAGTCGTGTATTGCTACAGCTGGTGGGCCAACTCGTTACTGATGTAATGTAAACTGTATACGCTGTAGATTTGAGTCGTGTGCTGCTGCAGCTGGTCGGCCCACTCGTTATTGATAAAATATAAACAGTATACGCTGTAGAGGTGATTCGTGTATTGCTACAGCTGGTGGGACAAATCGTTATTGATGTAATGTAAACAGTATACGCTGTAGATATGAGTCGTGTATTGCTACAGCTGGTCGGCCCACTCGTTATTGATAAAATATAAACAGTATACGCTGTAGAGGTGATTCGTGTATTGCTACAGCTGGTGGGACAACTCGTTATTGATGTAATGTAAACAGTATACGCTGTAGATATGAGTCGTGTATTGCTACAGCTGGTCGGCCCACTCGTTATTGATGTAATGTAAACAGTATAGGCTGTAGATGTGAGTCGTGTATTGCTACAGCTGGTCGGCCCACTCGTTATTGTTGTAATGTAAACAGTATGCGCTGTAGATGTGAGTCGTGTATTGAGGCAGCTGGTGGGCCCACTCGTTATTGATGTAATGTAAACAGCATACGCTGTAGATGTGAGTCGTGTATTGCTACAGCTGGTGGGACCAATCGTTATTGATGTAATGTAAACAGTATACGCTGCAGATGTGAGTCGTGTATTGCTGCAGTTGGTGGGCCCACTCGTCATTGATGTAATGTAAACTGTATACGCTGTAGATGTGAGTCGTGTATTGCTACAGCTGGTGGGCCCACTCGTTATTGATGTAATGTAAACAGTACACGCTGTAAGATGTGAGTCGTCTATTGCTGCAGCTGGTGGACCCACTCGTTATTGATGTAATGTAAACAGTATACGCTGTAGATTTGAGTCGTGTATTGCTACAGCTAGTCGGCCCACTCGTTATTGAAGTAATGTAAACAGTATACGCTTTAGATGTGAGTCGTGTATTGCTACAGCTGGTGGGCCCTCTCGTTACTGACGTAATGTAAACAGTATACGCTGTAGATATAAGTCGTGTATTGCTACAGCTGTTGGGCCCATTCGATATTGATGTAACGTAAATAGTATACGCCGTAGATGTGAGTGGTGTATTGCTACAGCTGGTCGGCCCACTCGTTACTGATGTAATGTAAACAGTATGGGCTGTAGATGTGAGTCGTGCACTGCTACAGCTGGTGGGCCCACTCGTTATTGATGTAATGTAAACAGTATGCGCTGTAAATGTGAGTAGTGTATTGCTACAGCTGGTGGGACCACTCGTTATTGATGTAATGTAAACAGTATACGCTGTAGGTGTGAGACTTGTATTGCTGCAGCTGGTGGGCCCACTCGTTACTGATGTAATGTAAACAGTATACGCTGTAGATGTGATTCGTGTATTGCTGCAGTTGGTGGGCCCTCTCGTCATTGATGTAATGTAAACTGTATACGCTGTAGATTTGAGTCGTGTATTGCTACAGCTGGTGGGCCCACTCGTTACTGGTGTAATGTAAACAGTATGCGCTGTAGATGTGAGTCGTGTATTGCTACAGCTGGTGGGCCCACTCATTATTGATGTAATGTAAAGAGTATACGCTTTAGATGTGAGTCGTGTATTGAGGCAGCTGGTCGCCCCACTCGTTATTGATGTAATGTAAATAGTATACGCTGCAGATGTGAGCCGTGCATTGCTACAGCTGATCGGCCCACTCATTATTGATGTAATGTAAACAGTATGCGCTGTAGATGTGAGTCGTGTATTGCTACTACTGGTCGGCCCACTCGTTATTGATGTAATGTAAACAGTATACGGCGTAGATGTGAGTCGTGTATTGCTACAGCTGGTGGGCCCACTCGTTATTGATATAATGTAAACAGTATACGCTGTAGAGGTGAGTCGTGTATTGCTACAGCTGGTCGGACCACTCGTTATTGATGTAATGTAAACAGTATACGCTGTAGATGTGAGTCGTGTATTGCTACAGCTGGTGGGCCCACTCATTATTGATGTAATGTAAAGAGTATACGCTTTAGATGTGAGTCGTGTATTGAGGCAGCTGGTCGCCCCACTCGTTATTGATGTAATGTAAATAGTATACGCTGCAGATGTGAGCCGTGCATTGCTACAGCTGATCGGCCCACTCATTATTGATGTAATGTAAACAGTATGCGCTGTAGATGTGAGTCGTGTATTGCTACTACTGGTCGGCCCACTCGTTATTGATGTAATGTAAACAGTATACGGCGTAGATGTGAGTCGTGTATTGCTACAGCTGGTGGGCCCACTCGTTATTGATATAATGTAAACAGTATACGCTGTAGAGGTGAGTCGTGTATTGCTACAGCTGGTCGGACCACTCGTTATTGATGTAATGTAAACAGTATACGCTGTAGATGTGAGTCGTGTTTTGCTACAGCTGGTGGGCCCACTCGTTATTGATGTAATGTAAACAGTATACGCTGTAGAGGTGAGGCGTGTATTGCTACAGCTGGTCGGACCACTCGTTATTGATATAATGTAAACAGTACACGCTGTAGATGTGAGTCGTCTATTGCTGCAGCTGGTGGACCCACTCGTTATTGATGTAATGTAAACAGTATACGCTGTAGATTTGAGTCGTGTATTGCTACAGTTGGTCGGCCCACTCGTTATTGAAGTAATGTAAACAGTATACGCTTTAGATGTGATTCGTGTATTGCTACAGCTGGTGGGCCCACTCGTTACTGATGTAATGTAAACACTATACGCTGTAGATATAAGTCGTGTATTGCTACAGCTGGTCGGCCCACTCGTTATTGATGTAATGTAAACAGTATACGCTGTAGATGTGAGTCGTGTATTGCTACAGCTGGTCGGACCACTCGTTATTGATGTAATGTAAACAGTATACGCTGTAGATGTGAGTCGTCTATTGCTGCAGATGGTGGACCCACTCGTTATTGATGTAATGTAAACAGTATACGCTGTAGATTTGAGTCGTGTATTGCTACAGTTGGTCGGACCACTCGTTATTGAAGTAATGTAAACAGTATACGCTGTAGATGTGAGTCGTGTATTGCTACAGCTGGTCGGCCCACTCGTTATTGATGTAATGTAAACAGTATGCGCTGTAGATGTGAGTCGTGTATTGCTATAGCTCGTCGGCCCACTCGTTATTGATGTAATGTAAACAGTATGCGATGTAGATGTGAGTCGTGTATTGCGACAGCTGGTGGGCCCCCTCGTTATTGATGTAATGTAAACAGTATGCGCTGTAGATGTGAGTCGTGTATTGCTACAGCTGGTCGGCCCACTCGTTATTGGTGTAATGTAAACAGTATACGCTGTAGATGTGAGTCGTGTATTGCTACAGCTGGTGGGCCCACTCGATATTGATGTAACGTAAATAGTATACGCCGTAGATGTGAGTGGTGTATTGCTACAGCTGGTCGGCCCACTCGTTACTGATGTAATGTAAACAGTATGGGCTGTAGATGTGAGTCGTGCACTGCTACAACTGGTGGGCCCACTCGTTATTGATGTAATGTAAACAGTATGCGCTGTAAATGTGAGTAGTGTATTGCTACAGCTGGTGGGACCACTCGTTATTGATGTAATGTAAACAGTATACGCTGTATGTGTGAGACTTGTATTGCTGCAGCTGGTGGGCCCACTCGTTACTGATGTAATGTAAGCAGTATACGCTGAAGATGTGAGTCGTGTATTGCTACAGCTGGTGGGCCCACTCATTATTGATGTAATGTAAAGAGTATACGCTTTAGATGTGAGTCGTGTATTGAGGCAGCTGGTCGCCCCACTCGTTATTGATGTAATGTAAATAGTATACGCTGCAGATGTGAGCAGTGTATTGCTACAGCTGATCGGCCCACTCATTATTGATGTAATGTAAACAGTATACGCTGTAGATGTGAGTCGTGTATTGCTACAGCTGGTCGGGCCACTCGTTATTGATGTAATGTAAACAGTATGCGCTGTAGATGTGAGTCGTCTATTGCTGCAGCTGGTGGACCCACTCGTTATTGATGTAATGTAAACAGTATACGCTGTAGATTTGAGTCGTGTATTGCTACAGTTGGTCGGCCCACTCGTTATTGAAGTAATGTAAACAGTATACGCTTTAGATGTGATTCGTGTATTGCTACAGCTGGTGGGCCCACTCGTTACTGATGTAATGTAAACACTATACGCTGTAGATATAAGTCGTGTATTGCTACAGCTGGTCGGCCCACTCGTTATTGATGTAATGTAAACAGTATACGCTGTAGATGTGAGTCGTGTATTGCTACAGCTGGTCGGACCACTCGTTATTGATGTAATGTAAACAGTATACGCTGTAGATGTGAGTCGTGTGCTGCTGCAGCTGGTGGGCCCACTCGTTATTGATGTAATGTAAACCGTAAACGCTGTAGATATGAGTCGTGTATTGCTACAGTTGGTCGGCCCACTCGTTATTGATGTAATGTAAACAGTATACGCTGTAGATGTGAGTTTTGTATTGCTACATCTGGTGGCACCACTCGTTATTGATGAAATGTAAACAGTATACGCAGTAGATGTGAGTAATATATTGCTGCAGCTGGTGGGCCCACTCGTTATTGGTGTAATGTAAACAGCATACGCTGTAGATGTGAGTCGTGTATTGCTCCAGCTGGTGGACCCACTCGTTATTGATGTAATGTAAACTGTATACGCTGTAGATGTGAGTCGTGTATTGCTTCAGCTGGTCGGCCCACTCGTTATTGATGTAATGTAAACTGTATACGCTGTAGATGTGAGTTGTGTATTGCTACAGCTGGTGGGCCCACTCGTTATTGATGTAATGTAAACTGTATACGCTGTAGATTTGAGTCGTGTGCTGCTGCAGCTGGTCGGCCCACTCGTTATTGATGTAATATAAACAGTATACGCTGTAGAGGTGATTCGTGTATTGCTACAGCTGGTGGGACCACTCGTTATTGATGTAATATAAACAGTATACGCTGTAGATGTGAGTCGTGTATTGCTGCAGCTGGTGGACCCACTCGCTATTGATGTAATGTAAACAGTGTACGCTGTAGATTTGAGTCGTGTATTGCTACAGCTGGTCGGCCCACTCGTTATTGAAGTAATGTAAACAGTATACGCTGTAGATATGAGTCGTATATTGCTACAGTTGGTCGGCCCACTCGTTATTGATGTAATGTAAACAGTATACGCTGTAGATGTGAGTCGTATATTGCTAGAGCTGGTCGGCCCAATTGTTATTGATGTAATGTAAACAGTATACGCTTTAGATGTGAGTCGTGTATTGCTACAGCTGGTGGGCCAACTCGTTACTGATGTAATGTAAACAGTTTACGCTGTAGATATGAGTCGTGTATTGCTACAGCTGGTCGGCCCACTCGTTATAGATGTAATGTAAACAGTATACGCTGTAGATGTGAGTCGTGTATTGCTGCAGCTGGTGGGCCCACTCGTTATTGATGTAATGTAAACTGTATACGCTTTAGATTTGAGTCGTGTATTGCTACAACTGGTCGGCCCACTCGTTATTAATGTAATGTAAATTGTATACGCTGTAGATGTGAGTCGTGTATTGCTACATCTGGTGGGCCCACTCGTTATTGATGTAATGTAAACTGTATACGCTTTAGATTTGAGTCGTGTATTGCTACAACTGGTCGGCCCACTCGTTATTAATGTAATGTAAATTGTATACGCTGTAGATGTGAGTCGTGTATTGCTACATCTGGTGGGCCCACTCGTTATTGATGTAATGTAAACAGTAAACGCTGTAGATATGAGTCGGGTATTGCTACAGTTGGTCGGCCCACTCATTATTGATGTAATGTAAACAGTATACACTGTAGATGTGAGTCGTGTATTGCTACAGCTGGTGGGACCACTCGTTATTGATGTAATGTAAACAGTATACGCTGTAGATGTGAGTCGTGTATTGCTGCAGCTGGTGGGACCACTCGTTATTGATGTAATGTAAACAGTATACACTGTAGATGTGAGTCGTGTATTGCTACAGCTGGTGGGACCACTCGTTATAGATATAATGTAAACAGTATACGCTGTAGATGTGAGTCGTGTATTGCTGCAGCTGGTGGACCCACTCGCTATTGATGTAATGTAAACAGTGTACGCTGTAGATTTGAGTCGTGTATTGCTACAGCTGGTCGGCCCACTCGTTATTGAAGTAATGTAAACAGTATACGCTGTAGATATGAGTCGTGTATTGCTACAGCTGGTCGGCCCACTCGTTATTGATGTAATGTAAACTGTATACGCTGTAGATGTGAGTCGTGTATTGCTACAGCTGGTGGGCCCACTCGTTATTGATGTAATGCAAACTGTATACGCTGTAGATTTGAGTCGTGTGCTGCTGCAGCTGGTCGGCCCACTCGTTATTGATGTAATGTAAACAGGATACGCTGTAGAGGTGAGTCGTGTATTGCTACAGCTGGTGGGACCACTCGTTATTGATGTAATGTAAACAGTAAACGCTGTAGATATGAGTCGTGTATTGCTACAGTTGGTCGGCCCACTCATTATTGATGTAATGTAAACAGTATACGCTGTAGATGTGAGTCGTGTATTGCTACAGCTGGTGGGACCACTCGATATTGATGTAATGTAAACAGTATACGCTGTAGATGTGAGTCGTGTATTGCTCCAGCTGGTGGACCCACTCGTTATTGATGTAATGTAAACTGTATACGCTGTAGATGTGAGTCGTGTATTGCTACAGCTGGTGGGCCCACTCGTTATTGATGTAATGTAAACTGTATACGCTGTAGATTTGAGTCGTGTGCTGCTGCAGCTGGTGGGCCCACTCGTTATTGATGTAATGTAAACCGTAAACGCTGTAGATATGAGTCGTGTATTGCTACAGTTGGTCGGCCCACTCGTTATTGATGTAATGTAAACAGTATACGCTGTAGATGTGAGTTTTGTATTGCTACATCTGGTGGCACCACTCGTTATTGATGTAGTGTAAACAGTATACGCTGTAGATGTGAGTAATATATTGCTGCAGCTGGTGGGCCCACTCGTTATTGGTGTAATGTAAACAGCATACGCTGTAGATGTGAGTCGTGTATTGCTACAGCTGGTGGCATCACTCGTTATTGATGTAATGTAAACAGAATATACGCTGTAGATGTGAGTAGTATATTGCTGCAGCTGGTGGGCCCACTCGTTATTGGTGTAATGTAAACAGCATACGCTGTAGATGTGAGTCGTGTATTGCTATACCGGGTGGGCCCACTCGTTATTAATGTAATGTAAACTGTATACGCTGTAGATTTGAGTCGTGTATTGCTACAGCTGGTCGGCCCACTCGTTATTGATGTAATGTAAACTGTATACGCTGTAGATGTGAGTCGTGTATTGCTACAGCTGGTGGGCCCACTCGTTATTGATGTAATGTAAACTGTACATGCTGTAGATTTGAGTCGTGTGCTGCTGCAGCTGGTCGGCCCACTCGTTATTGATGTAATGTAAACAGTATACGCTGTAGAGGTGAGTCATGTATTGCTACAGCTGGTGGGACCACTCGTTTTTGATGTAATGTAAACAGTATACGCTGTAGATGTGAGTCGTGTATTGCTGCAGTTGGTGGGCCCACTCGTCATTGATGTAATGTAAACTGTATACGCTGTAGATGTGAGTCGTGTATTGCTACAGCTGGTGGGCCCACTCGTTATTGATGTAATGTAAACTGTACACGCTGTAGATTTGAGTCGTGTGCTGCTGCAGCTGGTCGGCCCACTCGTTATTGATGTAATGTAAACAGTATACGCTGTAGAGGTGAGTCATGTATTGCTACAGCTGGTGGGACCACTCGTTTTTGATGTAATGTAAACAGTACACGCTGTAAGATGTGAGTCGTCTATTGCTGCAGCTGGTGGACCCACTCGTTATTGATGTAATGTAAACAGTATACGCTGTAGATTTGAGTCGTGTATTGCTACAGCAAGTCGGCCCACTCGTTATTGAAGTAATGTAAACAGTATACGCTTTAGATGTGAGTCGTGTATTGCTACAGCTGGTGGGCCCTCTCGTTACTGACGTAATGTAAACAGTATACGCTGTAGATATAAGTCGTGTATTGCTACAGCTGTTGGGCCCATTCGATATTGATGTAACGTAAATAGTATACGCCGTAGATGTGAGTGGTGTATTGCTACAGCTGGTCGGACCACTCGTTACTGATGTAATGTAAACAGTATGGGCTGTAGATGTGAGTCGTGCACTGCTACAGCTGGTGGGCCCACTCGTTATTGATGTAATGTAAACAGTATGCGCTGTAAATGTGAGTAGTGTATTGCTACAGCTGGTGGGACCACTCGTTATTGATGTAATGTAAACAGTATACGCTGTAGGTGTGAGACTTGTATTGCTGCAGCTGGTGGGCCCACTCGTTACTGATGTAATGTAAACAGTATACGCTGTAGATGTGATTCGTGTATTGCTGCAGTTGGTGGGCCCTCTCGTCATTGATGTAATGTAAACTGTATACGCTGTAGATTTGAGTCGTGTATTGCTACAGCTGGTGGGCCCACTCGTTACTGGTGTAATGTAAACAGTATGCGCTGTAGATGTGAGTCGTGTATTGCTACAGCTGGTGGGCCCACTCATTATTGATGTAATGTAAAGAGTATACGCTTTAGATGTGAGTCGTGTATTGAGGCAGCTGGTCGCCCCACTCGTTATTGATGTAATGTAAATAGTATACGCTGCAGATGTGAGCCGTGCATTGCTACAGCTGATCGGCCCACTCATTATTGATGTAATGTAAACAGTATGCGCTGTAGATGTGAGTCGTGTATTGCTACTACTGGTCGGCCCACTCGTTATTGATGTAATGTAAACAGTATACGGCGTAGATGTGAGTCGTGTATTGCTACAGCTGGTGGGCCCACTCGTTATTGATATAATGTAAACAGTATACGCTGTAGAGGTGAGTCGTGTATGGCTACAGCTGGTCGGACCACTCGTTATTGATGTAATGTAAACAGTATACGCTGTAGATGTGAGTCGTGTATTGCTAGAGCTGGTGGGCCCACTCGTTATTGGTGTAATGTAAACAGTATACGCTGTAGAGGTGAGGCGTGTATTGCTACAGCTGGTCGGACCACTCGTTATTGATATAATGTAAACAGTACACGCTGTAGATGTGAGTCGTCTATTGCTGCAGCTGGTGGACCCACTCGTTATTGATGTAATGTAAACAGTATACGCTGTAGATTTGAGTCGTGTATTGCTACAGTTGGTCGGCCCACTCGTTATTGAAGTAATGTAAACAGTATACGCCTTAGATGTGATTCGTGTATTGCTACAGCTGGTGGGCCCACTCGTTACTGATGTAATGTAAACACTATACGCTGTAGATATAAGTCGTGTATTGCTACAGCTGGTCGGCCCACTCGTTATTGATGTAATGTAAACAGTATACGCTGTAGATGTGAGTCGTGTATTGCTACAGCTGGTCGGACCACTCGTTATTGATGTAATGTAAACAGTATACGCTGTAGATGTGAGTCGTCTATTGCTGCAGATGGTGGACCCACTCGTTATTGATGTAATGTAAACAGTATACGCTGTAGATTTGAGTCGTGTATTGCTACAGTTGGTCGGACCACTCGTTATTGAAGTAATGTAAACAGTATACGCTGTAGATGTGAGTCGTGTATTGCTACAGCTGGTCGGCCCACTCGTTATTGATGTAATGTAAACAGTATGCGCTGTAGATGTGAGTCGTGTATTGCTACAGCTCGTCGGCCCACTCGTTATTGATGTAATGTAAACAGTATGCGATGTAGATGTGAGTCGTGTATTGCGACAGCTGGTGGGCCCCCTCGTTATTGATGTAATGTAAACAGTATGCGCTGTAGATGTGAGTCGTGTATTGCTACAGCTGGTCGGCCCACTCGTTATTGGTGTAATGTAAACAGTATACGCTGTAGATGTGAGTCGTGTATTGCTACAGCTGGTGGGCCCACTCGATATTGATGTAACGTAAATAGTATACGCCGTAGATGTGAGTGGTGTATTGCTACAGCTGGTCGGCCCACTCGTTACTGATGTAATGTAAACAGTATGGGCTGTAGATGTGAGTCGTGCACTGCTACAACTGGTGGGCCCACTCGTTATTGATGTAATGTAAACAGTATGCGCTGTAAATGTGAGTAGTGTATTGCTACAGCTGGTGGGACCACTCGTTATTGATGTAATGTAAACAGTATACGCTGTATGTGTGAGACTTGTATTGCTGCAGGTGGTGGGCCCACTCGTTACTGATGTAATGTAAACAGTATACCCTGAAGATGTGAGTCGTGTATTGCTACAGCTGGTGGGCCCACTCATTATTGATGTAATGTAAAGAGTATACGCTTTAGATGTGAGTCGTGTATTGAGGCAGCTGGTCGCCCCACTCGTTATTGATGTAATGTAAATAGTATACGCTGCAGATGTGAGCCGTGTATTGCTACAGCTGATCGGCCCACTCATTATTGATGTAATGTAAACAGTATACGCTGTAGATGTGAGTCGTGTATTGCTACAGCTGGTCGGGCCACTCGTTATTGATGTAATGTAAACAGTATGCGCTGTAGATGTGAGTCGTCTATTGCTGCAGCTGGTGGACCCACTCGTTATTGATGTAATGTAAACAGTATACGCTGTAGATTTGAGTCGTGTATTGCTACAGTTGGTCGGCCCACTCGTTATTGAGGTAATGTAAACGGTAAACGCTGTAGATATGAGTCGTGTATTGCTACAGTTGGTTGGCCCACTCGTTATTGATGTAATGTAAACAGTATACGCTGTAGATGTGAGTTTTGTATTGCTACATCTGGTGGCACCACTCGTTATTGATGAAATGTAAACAGTATACGCAGTAGATGTGAGTAATATATTGCTGCAGCTGGTGGGCCCACTCGTTATTGGTGTAATGTAAACAGCATACGCTGTAGATGTGAGTCGTGTATTGCTCCAGCTGGTGGACCCACTCGTTATTGATGTAATGTAAACTGTATACGCTGTAGATGTGAGTCGTGTATTGCTACAGCTGGTCGGCCCACTCGTTATTGATGTAATGTAAACTGTATACGCTGTAGATGTGAGTTGTGTATTGCTACAGCTGGTGGGCCCACTCGTTATTGATGTAATGTAAACTGTATACGCTGTAGATTTGAGTCGTGTGCTGCTGCAGCTGGTCGGCCCACTCGTTATTGATGTAATATAAACAGTATACGCTGTAGACGTGATTCGTGTATTGCTACAGCTGGTGGGACCACTCGTTATTGATGTAATGTAAACAGTATACGCTGTAGATGTGAGTCGTGTATTGCTGCAGCTGGTGGACCCACTCGCTATTGATGTAATGTAAACAGTGTACGCTGTAGATTTGAGTCGTGTATTGCTACAGCTGGTGGACCCACTCGTTATTGATGTAATGTAAACAGGATACGCTGTAGATTTGAGTCGTGTATTGCTACAGCTGGTCGGCCCACTCGTTATTGAAGTAATGTAAACAGTATACGCTGTAGATATGAGTCGTGTATTGCTACAGTTGGTCGGCCCACTCGTTATTGATGTAATGTAAACAGTATACGCTGTAGATGTGAGTCGTATATTGCTACAGCTGGTCGGCCCAATTGTTATTGATGTAATGTAAACAGTATACGCTTTAGATGTGAGTCGTGTATTGCTACAGCTGGTGGGCCAACTCGTTACTGATGTAATGTAAACAGTTTACGCTGTAGATATGAGTCGTGTATTGCTACAGCTGGTCGGCCCACTCGTTATAGATGTAATGTAAACAGTATACGCTGTAGATGTGAGTCGTGTATTGCTGCAGCTGGTGGGCCCACTCGTTATTGATGTAATGTAAACTGTATACGCTTTAGATTTGAGTCGTGTATTGCTACAACTGGTCGGCCCACTCGTTATTAATGTAATGTAAATTGTATACGCTGTAGATGTGAGTCGTGTATTGCTACATCTGGTGGGCCCACTCGTTATTGATGTAATGTAAACAGTAAACGCTGTAGATATGAGTCGGGTATTGCTACAGTTGGTCGGCCCACTCATTATTGATGTAATGTAAACAGTATACACTGTAGATGTGAGTCGTGTATTGCTACAGCTGGTGGGACCACTCGTTATTGATGTAATGTAAACAGTATACGCTGTAGATGTGAGTCGTGTATTGCTGCAGCTGGTGGACCCACTCGCTATTGATGTAATGTAAACAGTGTACGCTGTAGATATGAGTCGTGTATTGCTACAGCTGGTCGGCCCACTCGTTATTGATGTAATGTAAACTGTATACGCTGTAGATGTGAGTCGTGTATTGCTACAGCTGGTGGGCCCACTCGTTATTGATGTAATGCAAACTGTATACGCTGTAGATTTGAGTCGTGTGCTGCTGCAGCTGGTCGGCCCACTCGTTATTGATGTAATGTAAACAGGATACGCTGTAGAGGTGAGTCGTGTATTGCTACAGCTGGTGGGACCACTCGTTATTGATGTAATGTAAACAGTAAACGCTGTAGATATGAGTCGTGTATTGCTACAGTTGGTCGGCCCACTCATTATTGATGTAATGTAAACAGTATACGCTGTAGATGTGAGTCGTGTATTGCTACAGCTGGTGGGACCACTCGATATTGATGTAATGTAAACAGTATACGCTGTAGATGTGAGTCGTGATTTGCTCCAGCTGGTGGACCCACTCGTTATTGATGTAATGTAAACTGTATACGCTGTAGATGTGAGTCGTGTATTGCTACAGCTGGTGGGCCCACTCGTTATTGATGTAATGTAAACTGTATACGCTGTAGATTTGAGTCGTGTGCTGCTGCAGCTGGTGGGCCCACTCGTTATTTATGTAATGTAAACCGTAAACGCTGTAGATATGAGTCGTGTATTGCTACAGTTGGTCGGCCCACTCGTTATTGATGTAATGTAAACAGTATACGCTGTAGATGTGAGTTTTGTATTGCTACATCTGGTGGCACCACTCGTTATTGATGTAATGTAAACAGTATACGCTGTAGATGTGAGTAATATATTGCTGCAGCTGGTGGGCCCACTCGTTATTAATGTAATGTAAACTGTATACGCTGTAGATTTGAGTCGTGTATTGCTACAGCTGGTCGGCCCACTCGTTATTGATGTAATGTAAACTGTATACGCTGTAGATGTGAGTCGTGTATTGCTACAGCTGGTGGGCCCACTCGTTATTGATGTAATGTAAACTGTATACGCTGTAGATTTGAGTCGTGTGCTGCTGCAGCTGGTCGGCCCACTCGTTATTGATGTAATGTAAACAGTATACGCTGTAGATGTGAGTCGTGTATTGCTCCAGCTGGTGGGCCCACTCTTTATTGATGTAATGTAAACTGTATACGCTGTAGATTTGAGTCGTGTATTGCTACAGCTGGTCGGCCCACTCGTTATTGATGTAATGTAAACTGTATACGCTGTAGATGTGAGTTGTGTATTGCTACAGCTGGTGGGCCCACTCGTTATTGATGTAATGTAAACTGTATAGGCTGTAGATTTGAGTCGAGTGCTGCTGCAGCTGGTCGGCCCACTCGTTATTGATGTAATGTAAACAGTATACGCTGTAGATGTGAGTCGTGTATTGCTCCAGCTGGTGGGCCCACTCTTTATTGATGTAATGTAAACTGTATACGCTTTAAATTTGAGTCGTGTATTGCTACAACTGGTCGGCCCACTCGTTATTAATGTAATGTAAATTGTATACGCTGTAGATGTGAGTCGTGTATTGCTACAGCTGGTGGGCCCACTCGTTATTGATGTAATGTAAACGGTATACGCTGTAGATGTGAGTCGTGTATTGCTGCAGCTGGTGGGCCCACTCGTTATTGATGTAATGTAAACTGTATACGCTGTAGATTTGAGTCGTGTATTGCTACAGCTGGTCGGCCCACTCGTTATTGATGTAATGTAAACTGTATACGCTGTAGATGTGAGTCGTGTATTGCTACAGCTGGTGGGCCCACTCGTTATTGATGTAATGTAAAATGTATACGCTGTAGATTTGAGTCGTGTGCTGCTGCAGCTGGTGGGCCCACTCGTTATTGATGTAATTTAAACAGTATACGCTGTAGATGTGAGTCGTCTATTGCTGCAGCTGGTGGACCCACTCGCTATTGATGTAATGTAACAGTATACGCTGTAGATTTGAGTCGTGTATTGCTACAGCTGGTCGGCCCACTCTTTATTGAAGTAATGTAAACAGTATACGCTTTAGATGTGAGTCATGTATTGCTACAGCTGGTGGGCCAACTCGTTACTGATGTAATGTAAACAGTATACGCTGTAGATATGAGTCGTGTTTTGATACAGCTGGTCGGCCCACTCGTTATAGATGTAATGTAAACAGTATACGCTGTAGATGTGAGTCGTGTATTGCTGCAGCTGGTGGGCCCACTCGGTATTGATGTAATGTAAACTGTATACGCTTTAGATTTGAGTCGTGTATTGCTACAGCTGGTCGGCCCACTCGTTATTGATGTAATGTAAATTGTATACGCTGTAGATGTGAGTCGTGTATTGCTACAGCTGGTGTGCCCACTCGTTATTGATGTAATGTAAACTGTAAACGCTGTAGATATGAGTCGTGTATTGCTACAGTTGGTCGGCCCACTCGTTATTGATGTAATGTAAACAGTATACGCTGTAGATGTGAGTCGTTTATTGCTACAGCTGGTGGGACCACTCGTTCTTGATGTAATGTAAAAAGTATACGCTGTAGATGTGAGTAGTATATTGCTGCAGCTGGAGGGCCCACTCGTTATTGGTGTAATGTAAACAGTATACGCTGTAGATGTGAGTCGTGAATTGCTACAGCTGGTGGGCCAACTCGATATTGATGTAACGTAAATAGTGTACGCTTTAGATTTGAGTCGTGTATTGCTACAGCTGGTCGGCCCACTCGTTACTGATGTAATGTAAACAGTATGGGCTGTAGATGTGAGTCTTGCACTGCTACAGCTGGTGGGCCCACTCGTTATTGATGTAATGTAAACTGTATACGCTGTAGATGTGAGTCGTGTATTGCTACAGCTGGTAGGCCCACTCGTTATTGATGTAATGTAAACAGTATACGCTGTAGATGTGAGTCGTGTATTGCTGCAGCTGGTGGGCCCACTCGTTATTGATGTAATGTAAACTGTATACGCTGTAGATTTGAGTCGTGTATTGCTACAGCTGGTCGGCCCACTCGTTATTGATGTAATGTAAACTGTATACGCTGTAGATGTGAGTCGTGTATTGCTACAGCTGGTGGGCCCACTCGTTATTGATGTAATGTAAAATGTATACGCTGTAGATTTGAGTCGTGTGCTGCTGCAGCTGGTGGGGCCACTCGTTATTGATGTAATTTAAACAGTATACGCTGTAGATGTGAGTCGTCTATTGCTGCAGCTGGTGGACCCACTCGCTATTGATGTAATGTAACTGTATACGCTGTAGATTTGAGTCGTGTATTGCTACAGCTGGTCGGCCCACTCGTTATTGAAGTAATGTAAACAGTATACGCTTTAGATGTGAGTCATGTATTGCTACAGCTGGTGGGCCAACTCGTTACTGATGTAATGTAAACAGTATACGCTGTAGATATGAGTCGTGTTTTGCTACAGCTGGTCGGCCGACTCGTTATAGATGTAATGTAAAGAGTATACGCTGTAGATGTGAGTCGTGTATTGCTGCAGCTGGTGGGCCCTCTCGGTATTGATGTAATGTAAACTGTATACGCTTTAGATTTGAGTCGTGTATTGCTACAGCTGGTCGGCCCACTCGTTATTGATGTAATGTAAATTGTATACGCTGTAGATGTGAGTCGTGTATTGCTACAGCTGGTGTGCCCACTCGTTATTGATGTAATGTAAACAGTAAACGCTGTAGATATGAGTCGTGTATTGCTACAGTTGGTCGGCCCACTCGTTATTGATATAATGTAAACAGTATACGCTGTAGATGTGAGTCGTTTATTGCTACATCTGGTGGGACCACTCGTTATTGATGTAATGTAAAAAGTATACGCTGTAGATGTGAGTAGTATATTGCTGCAGCTGGAGGGCCCACTCGTTATTGGTGTAATGTAAACAGCATACGCTGTAGATGTGAGTCGTGTATTGCTACAGCGGGTGGGCCCACTCGTTATTGATGTAATGTAAACTGTATAAGTTGTAGATTTAAGTCGTGTATTGCTACAGCTGGTCGGCCCACTCGTTATTGATGTAATGTAAACTGTATACGCTGTAGATGTGAGTCGTGTAATGCTACAGCTGGTGGGCACACTCGTTATTGATGTAATGTAAACTGTATACGCTGTAGATTTGAGTCGTGTGCTGCTGCAGCTGGTCGGCCCACTCGTTATTGATGTAATGTAAACAGTATACGCTGTAGATGTGAGTCGTGTATTGCTCCAGCTGGTGGGCCCACTCTTTATCGATGTAATGTAAACTGTATACGCTGTAGATTTGAGTCGTGTATTGCTACAGCTGGTCGGCCCACTCGTTATTGATGTAATGTAAACGGTATACGCTGTAGATGTGAGTTGTGTATTGCTACAGCTGGTGGGCCCACTCGTTATTGATGTAATGTAAACTGTATACGCTGTAGATTTGAGTCGTGTATTGCTACAGCTGGTCGGCCCACTCGTTATTGATGTAATGTAAACGGTATACGCTGTAGATGTGAGTTGTGTATTGCTACAGCTGGTGGGCCCACTCGTTATTGATGTAATGTAAACTGTATACGCTGTAGATTTCTGTCGTGTGCTGCTGCAGCTGGTCGGCCCACTCGTTATTGATGTAATATAAACAGTACACGCTGTAGAGGTGATTCGTGTATTGCTACAGCTGGTGGGACCACTCGTTATTGATGTAATGTAAACAGTATACGCTGTAGATGTGAGTAGTATATTGCTGCAGCTGGTGGGCCCACTCGTTATTGGTGTAATGTAAACAGCATACGCTGTAGATGTGAGTCGTGTATTGCTACAGCGGGTGGGCCCACTCGTTATTGATGTAATGTAAACTGTATACGCTGTAGATTTGAGTCGTGTATTGCTACAGCTGGTCGGCTCACTCGTTATTGATGTAATGTAAACTGTATACGCTGTAGATGTGAGTCGTGTATTGCTACAGCTGGTGGGCCCACTCGTTATTGATGTAATGTAAACAGTAAACGCTGTAGATATGAGTCGTGTATTGCTACAGTTGGTCGGCCCTCTCCTTATTGATGTAATGTAAACAGTATACGCTGTAGATGTGAGTCGTGTATTGCTACAGCTGGTCGGCCCACTCGTTATTGATGTAATGTAAACAGTATACGCTGTAGATGTGAGTCGTGTATTGCTACAGCGGGTGGGCCCACTCGTTATTGATGTAATGTAAACTGTATACGCTGTATATTTGAGTCGTGTATTGCTACAGCTGGTCGGCCCACTCGTTATTGATGTAATGTAAACTGTATACGCTGTAGATGTGAGTCGTGTATTGCTACAGCTGGTGGGCCCACTCGTTATTAATGTAATGTAAACTGTATACGCTGTAGATTTGAGTCGTGTGCTGCTGCAGCTGGTCGGCCCACTCGTTATTGATGTAATGTAAACAGTATACGCTGTAGAGGTGAGTCGTGTATTGCTAGAGCTGGTCGGCCCACTCGTTATTGGTGTAATGTAAAATGTATACGCTGTAGATTTGAGTCGTGTGCTGCTACAGCTGGTCGGCCCACTCGTTACTGATGTAATGTAAACAGTATGGGCTGTAGATGTGAGTCTTGCACTGCTACAGCTGGTGGGCCCACTCGTTATTGATGTAATGTAAACTGTATACGCTGTAGATGTGAGTCGTGTATTGCTACAGCTGGTAGGCCCACTCGTTATTGATGTAATGTAAACAGTATACGCTGTAGATGTGAGTCGTGTATTGCTGCAGCTGGTGGGCCCACTCGTTATTGATGTAATGTAAACTGTATACGCTGTAGATTTGAGTCGTGTATTGCTACAGCTGGTCGGCCCACTCGTTATTGATGTAATGTAAACTGTATACGCGGTAGATGTGAGTCGTGTATTGCTACAACTGGTGGGCCCACTCGTTATTGATGTAATGTAAAATGTATACGCTGTAGATTTGAGTCGTGTGCTGCTGCAGCTGGTGGGGCCACTCGTTATTGATGTAATTTAAACAGTATACGCTGTAGATGTGAGTCGTCTATTGCTGCAGCTGGTGGACCCACTCGCTATTGATGTAATGTAACTGTATACGCTGTAGATTTGAGTCGTGTATTGCTACAGCTGGTCGGCCCACTCGTTATTGAAGTAATGTAAACAGTATACGCTTTAGATGTGAGTCATGTATTGCTACAGCTGGTGGGCCAACTCGTTACTGATGTAATGTAAACAGTATACGCTGTAGATATGAGTCGTGTTTTGCTACAGCTGGTCGGCCGACTCGTTATAGATGTAATGTAAAGAGTATACGCTGTAGATGTGAGTCGTGTATTGCTGCAGCTGGTGGGCCCTCTCGGTATTGATGTAATGTAAACTGTATACGCTTTAGATTTGAGTCGTGTATTGCTACAGCTGGTCGGCCCACTCGTTATTGATGTAATGTAAATTGTATACGCTGTAGATGTGAGTCGTGTATTGCTACAGCTGGTGTGCCCACTCGTTATTGATGTAATGTAAACAGTAAACGCTGTAGATATGAGTCGTGTATTGCTACAGTTGGTCGGCCCACTCGTTATTGATATAATGTAAACAGTATACGCTGTAGATGTGAGTCGTTTATTGCTACATCTGGTGGGACCACTCGTTATTGATGTAATGTAAAAAGTATACGCTGTAGATGTGAGTAGTATATTGCTGCAGCTGGAGGGCCCACTCGTTATTGGTGTAATGTAAACAGCATACGCTGTAGATGTGAGTCGTGTATTGCTACAGCGGGTGGGCCCACTCGTTATTGATGTAATGTAAACTGTATAAGTTGTAGATTTAAGTCGTGTATTGCTACAGCTGGTCGGCCCACTCGTTATTGATGTAATGTAAACTGTATACGCTGTAGATGTGAGTCGTGTAATGCTACAGCTGGTGGGCACACTCGTTATTGATGTAATGTAAACTGTATACGCTGTAGATTTGAGTCGTGTGCTGCTGCAGCTGGTCGGCCCACTCGTTATTGATGTAATGTAAACAGTATACGCTGTAGATGTGAGTCGTGTATTGCTCCAGCTGGTGGGCCCACTCTTTATCGATGTAATGTAAACTGTATACGCTGTAGATTTGAGTCGTGTATTGCTACAGCTGGTCGGCCCACTCGTTATTGATGTAATGTAAACGGTATACGCTGTAGATGTGAGTTGTGTATTGCTACAGCTGGTGGGCCCACTCGTTATTGATGTAATGTAAACTGTATACGCTGTAGATTTGAGTCGTGTATTGCTACAGCTGGTCGGCCCACTCGTTATTGATGTAATGTAAACGGTATACGCTGTAGATGTGAGTTGTGTATTGCTACAGCTGGTGGGCCCACTCGTTATTGATGTAATGTAAACTGTATACGCTGTAGATTTCTGTCGTGTGCTGCTGCAGCTGGTCGGCCCACTCGTTATTGATGTAATATAAACAGTACACGCTGTAGAGGTGATTCGTGTATTGCTACAGCTGGTGGGACCACTCGTTATTGATGTAATGTAAACAGTATACGCTGTAGATGTGAGTAGTATATTGCTGCAGCTGGTGGGCCCACTCGTTATTGGTGTAATGTAAACATCATACGCTGTAGATGTGAGTCGTGTATTGCTACAGCGGGTGGGCCCACTCGTTATTGATGTAATGTAAACTGTATACGCTGTAGATTTGAGTCGTGTATTGCTACAGCTGGTCGGCTCACTCGTTATTGATGTAATGTAAACTGTATACGCTGTAGATGTGAGTCGTGTATTGCTACAGCTGGTGGGCCCACTCGTTATTGATGTAATGTAAACAGTAAACGCTGTAGATATGAGTCGTGTATTGCTACAGTTGGTCGGCCCACTCCTTATTGATGTAATGTAAACAGTATACGCTGTAGATGTGAGTCGTGTATTGCTACAGCTGGTCGGCCCACTCGTTATTGATGTAATGTAAACAGTATACGCTGTAGATGTGAGTCGTGTATTGCTACAGCGGGTGGGCCCACTCGTTATTGATGTAATGTAAACTGTATACGCTGTATATTTGAGTCGTGTATTGCTACAGCTGGTCGGCCCACTCGTTATTGATGTAATGTAAACTGTATACGCTGTAGATGTGAGTCGTGTATTGCTACAGCTGGTGGGCCCACTCGTTATTAATGTAATGTAAACTGTATACGCTGTAGATTTGAGTCGTGTGCTGCTGCAGCTGGTCGGCCCACTCGTTATTGATGTAATGTAAACAGTATACGCTGTAGAGGTGAGTCGTGTATTGCTAGAGCTGGTCGGCCCACTCGTTATTGGTGTAATGTAAACAGTATACGCTGTAGATGTGAGTCGTGAATTGCTACAGCTGGTGGGCCAATTCGATATTGATGTAACGTAAATAGTGTACGCTGTAGATGTGAGTGGTGTATTGCTACAGCTGGTCGGCCCACTCGTTACTGATGTAATGTAAACAGTATGGGCTGTAGATGTGAGTCTTGCACTGCTACAGCTGGTGGGCCCACTCTTTATTGATGTAATGTAAACAGTATGCGCTGTAGATGTGAGTCGTGTATTTCTACAGCTGGTGGGCCCACTCGTTATTGATGTAATGTAAAGAGTATGCGCTGTAGATGTGAGTCGTGTATTGCTACAGCTGGTGGGCCCACTCGTTATTGATGTAATGTAAACTGTATACGCTGTAGATGTGAGTCGTGTATTGCTACAGCTGGTAGGCCCACTCGTTATTGATGTAATGTAAACAGTATACGCTGTAGATGTGAGTCGTGTATTGCTGCAGCTGGTGGGCCCACTCGTTATTGATGTAATGTAAACTGTATACGCTGTAGATTTGAGTCGTGTATTGCTACAGCTGGTCGGCCCACTCGTTATTGATGTAATGTAAACTGTATACGCTGTAGATGTGAGTCGTGTATTGCTACAGCTGGTGGGCCCACTCGTTATTGATGTAATGTAAAATGTATACGCTGTAGATTTGAGTCGTGTGCTGCTGCAGCTGGTGGGCCCACTCGTTATTGATGTAATTTAAACAGTATACGCTGTAGATGTGAGTCGTCTATTGCTGCAGCTGGTGGACCCACTCGCTATTGATGTAATGTAACTGTATACGCTGTAGATTTGAGTCGTGTATTGCTACAGCTGGTCGGCCCACTCGTTATTGAAGTAATGTAAACAGTATACGCTTTAGATGTGAGTCATGTATTGCTACAGCTGGTGGGCCAACTCGTTACTGATGTAATGTAAACAGTATACGCTGTAGATATGAGTCGTGTTTTGCTACAGCTGGTCGGCCGACTCGTTATAGATGTAATGTAAACAGTATACGCTGTAGATGTGAGTCGTGTATTGCTGCAGCTGGTGGGCCCTCTCGGTATTGATGTAATGTAAACTGTATACGCTTTAGATTTGAGTCGTGTATTGCTACAGCTGGTCGACCCACTCGTTATTGATGTAATGTAAATTGTATACGCTGTAGATGTGAGTCGTGTATTGCTACAGCTGGTGTGCCCACTCGTTATTGATGTAATGTAAACAGTAAACGCTGTAGATATGAGTCGTGTATTGCTACAGTTGGTCGGCCCACTCGTTATTGATGTAATGTAAACAGTATACGCTGTAGATGTGAGTCGTTTATTGCTACAGTTGGTCGGCCCACTCGTTATTGATGTAATGTAAACAGTATACGCTGTAGATGTGAGTCGTTTATTGCTACAGCTGGTGGGACCACTCGTTATTGATGTAATGTAAAAAGTATACGCTGTAGATGTGAGTAGTATATTGCTGCAGCTGGAGGGCCCACTCGTTATTGGTGTAATGTAAACAGCATACGCTGTAGATGTGAGTCGTGTATTGCTACAGCGGGTGGGCCCACTCGTTATTGATGTAATGTAAACTGTATAAGTTGTAGATTTGAGTCGTGTATTGCTACAGCTGGTCGGCCCACTCGTTATTGATGTAATGTAAACTGTATACGCTGTAGATGTGAGTCGTGTAATGCTACAGCTGGTGGGCACACTCGTTATTGATGTAATGTAAACTGTATACGCTGTAGATTTGAGTCGTGTGCTGCTGCAGCTGGTCGGCCCACTCGTTATTGATGTAATGTAAACAGTATACGCTGTAGATGTGAGTCGTGTATTGCTCCAGCTGGTGGGCCCACTCTTTATTGATGTAACGTAAACTGTATACGCTGTAGATTTGAGTCGTGTATTGCTACAGCTGGTCGGCCCACTCGTTATTGATGTAATGTAAACGGTATACGCTGTAGATGTGAGTTGTGTATTGCTACAGCTGGTGGGCCCACTCGTTATTGATGTAATGTAAACAGTATACGCTGTAGATGTGAGTAGTATATTGCTGCAGCTGGTGGGCCCACTCGTTATTGGTGTAATGTAAACAGCATACGCTGTAGATGTGAGTCGTGTATTGCTACAGCGGGTGGGCCCACTCGTTATTTATGTAATGTAAACTGTACACGCTGTAGATTTGAGTCGTGTATTGCTACAGCTGGTCGGCTCACTCGTTATTGATGTAATGTAAACTGTATACGCTGTAGATGTGAGTCGTGTATTGCTACAGCTGGTGGGCCCACTCGTTATTGATGTAATGTAAACTGTATACGCTGTAGATTTGAGTCGTGTGCTGCTGCAGCTGGTCGGCCCACTCGTTATTGATGTAATGTAAACAGGATACGCTGTAGAGGTGAGTCGTGTATTGCTACAGCTGGTGGGACCACTCGTTATTGATGTAATTTAAACAGTATACGCTGTAGATATGAGACGTCTATTGCTGCAGCTGGTGGACCCACTCGCTATTGATGTAATGTAACAGTATACGCTGTAGGTTTGAGTCGTGTATTGCTACAGCTGGTCGGCCCACTCGTTATTGAAGTAATGTAAACAGTATACGCTTTAGATGTGAGTCGTGTATTGCTACAGCTGGTGGGCCAACTCGTTACTGATGCAATGTAAACAGTATACGCTGTAGATATGAGTCGTGTATTGCTACAGCTGGTCGGCCCACTCGTTATAGATGTAATGTAAACAGTATACGCTGTAGATGTGAGTCGTGTATTGCTGCAGCTGGTGGGCCCACTCGTTATTGATGTAATGTAAACTGCATACGCTGTAGATTTGAGTCGTTTATTGCTACAGCTGGTCGGCCCACTCGTTATTGATGTAATGTAAACTGTATACGCTGTAGATGTGAGTCGTGTATTGCTACAGCTGGTGGGCCCACTCGTTATTGATGTAATGTAAAATGTATACGCTGTAGATTTGAGTCGTGTGCTGCTGCAGCTGTTCGGCCCACTCGTTATTGATGTAATGTAAACAGGTTACGCTGTAGAGGTGAGTCGTGTATTGCTACAGCTGGTGGGACCACTCGTTATTGAAGTAATGTAAACAGTATACGCTGTAGATGTGAGACGTGTATTGCTGCAGCTGGTGGGCCCACTCGTTATTGATGTAATGTAAACAGTATACGCTGTAGATGTGAGTCGTGTATTGCTGCAGCTGGTGGGCCCACTCGTTATTGATGTAATGTAAACAGCATACGCTGTAGATGTGAGTCGTGTATTGCTACAGCGGGTGGGCACACTCGTTATTGATGTAATGTAAACTGTATAAGTTGTAGATTTGAGTCGTGTATTGCTACAGCTGGTCGGCCCACTCGTTATTGATGTAATGTAAACTGTATACGCTGTAGATGTGAGTCGTGTAATGCTACAGCTGGTGGGCACACTCGTTATTGATGTAATGTAAACTGTATACGCTGTAGATTTGAGTCGTGTGCTGCTGCAGCTGGTCGGCCCACTCGTTATTGATGTAATGTAAACAGTATACGCTGTAGATGTGAGTCGTGTATTGCTCCAGCTGGTGGGCCCACTCTTTATTGATGTAACGTAAACTGTATACGCTGTAGATTTGAGTCGTGTATTGCTACAGCTGGTCGGCCCACTCGTTATTGATGTAATGTAAACGGTATACGCTGTAGATGTGAGTTGTGTATTGCTACAGCTGGTGGGCCCACTCGTTATTGATGTAATGTAAACAGTATACGCTGTAGATGTGAGTAGTATATTGCTGCAGCTGGTGGGCCCACTCGTTATTGGTGTAATGTAAACAGCATACGCTGTAGATGTGAGTCGTGTATTGCTACAGCGGGTGGGCCCACTCGTTATTTATGTAATGTAAACTGTACACGCTGTAGATTTGAGTCGTGTATTGCTACAGCTGGTCGGCTCACTCGTTATTGATGTAATGTAAACTGTATACGCTGTAGATGTGAGTCGTGTATTGCTACAGCTGGTGGGCCCACTCGTTATTGATGTAATGTAAACTGTATACGCTGTAGATTTGAGTCGTGTGCTGCTGCAGCTGGTCGGCCCACTCGTTATTGATGTAATGTAAACAGTATACGCTGTAGATGTGAGTCGTGTATTGCTCCAGCTGGTTGGCCCACTCTTTATTGATGTAATGTAAACTGTATACGCTGTAGATTTGAGTCGTGTATTGCTACAGCTGGTCGGCCCACTCGTTATTGATGTAATGTAAACGGTATACGCTGTAGATGTGAGTTGTGTATTGCTACAGCTGGTGGGCCCACTCGTTATTGATGTAATGTAAACTGTATACGCTGTAGATTTGAGTCGTGTATTGCTACAGCTGGTCGGCCCACTCGTTATTGATGTAATGTAAACGGTATACGCTGTAGATGTGAGTTGTGTATTGCTACAGCTGGTGGGCCCACTCGTTATTGATGTAATGTAAACTGTATACGCTGTAGATTTCTGTCGTGTGCTGCTGCAGCTGGTCGGCCCACTCGTTATTGATGTAATATAAACAGTACACGCTGTAGAGGTGATTCGTGTATTGCTACAGCTGGTGGGACCACTCGTTATTGATGTAATGTAAACAGTATACGCTGTAGATGTGAGTAGTATATTGCTGCAGCTGGTGGGCCCACTCGTTATTGGTGTAATGTAAACAGCATACGCTGTAGATGTGAGTCGTGTATTGCTACAGCGGGTGGGCCCACTCGTTATTGATGTAATGTAAACTGTATACGCTGTAGATTTGAGTCGTGTATTGCTACAGCTGGTCGGCTCACTCGTTATTGATGTAATGTAAACTGTATACGCTGTAGATGTGAGTCGTGTATTGCTACAGCTGGTGGGCCCACTCGTTATTGATGTAATGTAAACAGTAAACGCTGTAGATATGAGTCGTGTATTGCTACAGTTGGTCGGCCCACTCCTTATTGATGTAATGTAAACAGTATACGCTGTAGATGTGAGTCGTGTATTGCTACAGCTGGTCGGCCCACTCGTTATTGATGTAATGTAAACAGTATACGCTGTAGATGTGAGTCGTGTATTGCTACAGCTGGTGGGCCCACTCGTTATTAATGTAATGTAAACTGTATACGCTGTAGATTTGAGTCGTGTGCTGCTGCAGCTGGTCGGCCCACTCGTTATTGATGTAATGTAAACAGTATACGCTGTAGAGGTGAGTCGTGTATTGCTAGAGCTGGTCGGCCCACTCGTTATTGGTGTAATGTAAACAGTATACGCTGTAGATGTGAGTCGTGAATTGCTACAGCTGGTGGGCCAATTCGATATTGATGTAACGTAAATAGTGTACGCTGTAGATGTGAGTGGTGTATTGCTACAGCTGGTCGGCCCACTCGTTACTGATGTAATGTAAACAGTATGGGCTGTAGATGTGAGTCTTGCACTGCTACAGCTGGTGGGCCCACTCTTTATTGATGTAATGTAAACAGTATGCGCTGTAGATGTGAGTCGTGTATTTCTACAGCTGGTGGGCCCACTCGTTATTGATGTAATGTAAAGAGTATGCGCTGTAGATGTGAGTCGTGTATTGCTACAGCTGGTGGGCCCACTCGTTATTGATGTAATGTAAACTGTATACGCTGTAGATGTGAGTCGTGTATTGCTACAGCTGGTAGGCCCACTCGTTATTGATGTAATGTAAACAGTATACGCTGTAGATGTGAGTCGTGTATTGCTGCAGCTGGTGGGCCCACTCGTTATTGATGTAATGTAAACTGTATACGCTGTAGATTTGAGTCGTGTATTGCTACAGCTGGTCGGCCCACTCGTTATTGATGTAATGTAAACTGTATACGCTGTAGATGTGAGTCGTGTATTGCTACAGCTGGTGGGCCCACTCGTTATTGATGTAATGTAAAATGTATACGCTGTAGATTTGAGTCGTGTGCTGCTGCAGCTGGTGGGCCCACTCGTTATTGATGTAATTTAAACAGTATACGCTGTAGATGTGAGTCGTCTATTGCTGCAGCTGGTGGACCCACTCGCTATTGATGTAATGTAACTGTATACGCTGTAGATTTGAGTCGTGTATTGCTACAGCTGGTCGGCCCACTCGTTATTGAAGTAATGTAAACAGTATACGCTTTAGATGTGAGTCATGTATTGCTACAGCTGGTGGGCCAACTCGTTACTGATGTAATGTAAACAGTATACGCTGTAGATATGAGTCGTGTTTTGCTACAGCTGGTCGGCCGACTCGTTATAGATGTAATGTAAACAGTATACGCTGTAGATGTGAGTCGTGTATTGCTGCAGCTGGTGGGCCCTCTCGGTATTGATGTAATGTAAACTGTATACGCTTTAGATTTGAGTCGTGTATTGCTACAGCTGGTCGACCCACTCGTTATTGATGTAATGTAAATTGTATACGCTGTAGATGTGAGTCGTGTATTGCTACAGCTGGTGTGCCCACTCGTTATTGATGTAATGTAAACAGTAAACGCTGTAGATATGAGTCGTGTATTGCTACAGTTGGTCGGCCCACTCGTTATTGATGTAATGTAAACAGTATACGCTGTAGATGTGAGTCGTTTATTGCTACAGTTGGTCGGCCCACTCGTTATTGATGTAATGTAAACAGTATACGCTGTAGATGTGAGTCGTTTATTGCTACAGCTGGTGGGACCACTCGTTATTGATGTAATGTAAAAAGTATACGCTGTAGATGTGAGTAGTATATTGCTGCAGCTGGAGGGCCCACTCGTTATTGGTGTAATGTAAACAGCATACGCTGTAGATGTGAGTCGTGTATTGCTACAGCGGGTGGGCCCACTCGTTATTGATGTAATGTAAACTGTATAAGTTGTAGATTTGAGTCGTGTATTGCTACAGCTGGTCGGCCCACTCGTTATTGATGTAATGTAAACTGTATACGCTGTAGATGTGAGTCGTGTAATGCTACAGCTGGTGGGCACACTCGTTATTGATGTAATGTAAACTGTATACGCTGTAGATTTGAGTCGTGTGCTGCTGCAGCTGGTCGGCCCACTCGTTATTGATGTAATGTAAACAGTATACGCTGTAGATGTGAGTCGTGTATTGCTCCAGCTGGTGGGCCCACTCTTTATTGATGTAACGTAAACTGTATACGCTGTAGATTTGAGTCGTGTATTGCTACAGCTGGTCGGCCCACTCGTTATTGATGTAATGTAAACGGTATACGCTGTAGATGTGAGTTGTGTATTGCTACAGCTGGTGGGCCCACTCGTTATTGATGTAATGTAAACAGTATACGCTGTAGATGTGAGTAGTATATTGCTGCAGCTGGTGGGCCCACTCGTTATTGGTGTAATGTAAACAGCATACGCTGTAGATGTGAGTCGTGTATTGCTACAGCGGGTGGGCCCACTCGTTATTTATGTAATGTAAACTGTACACGCTGTAGATTTGAGTCGTGTATTGCTACAGCTGGTCGGCTCACTCGTTATTGATGTAATGTAAACTGTATACGCTGTAGATGTGAGTCGTGTATTGCTACAGCTGGTGGGCCCACTCGTTATTGATGTAATGTAAACTGTATACGCTGTAGATTTGAGTCGTGTGCTGCTGCAGCTGGTCGGCCCACTCGTTATTGATGTAATGTAAACAGGATACGCTGTAGAGGTGAGTCGTGTATTGCTACAGCTGGTGGGACCACTCGTTATTGATGTAATTTAAACAGTATACGCTGTAGATATGAGACGTCTATTGCTGCAGCTGGTGGACCCACTCGCTATTGATGTAATGTAACAGTATACGCTGTAGGTTTGAGTCGTGTATTGCTACAGCTGGTCGGCCCACTCGTTATTGAAGTAATGTAAACAGTATACGCTTTAGATGTGAGTCGTGTATTGCTACAGCTGGTGGGCCAACTCGTTACTGATGCAATGTAAACAGTATACGCTGTAGATATGAGTCGTGTATTGCTACAGCTGGTCGGCCCACTCGTTATAGATGTAATGTAAACAGTATACGCTGTAGATGTGAGTCGTGTATTGCTGCAGCTGGTGGGCACACTCGTTATTGATGTAATGTAAACTGTATACGCTGTAGATTTGAGTCGTGTATTGCTACAGCTGGTCGGCCCACTCGTTATTGATGTAATGTAAACTGTATACGCTGTAGATGTGAGTCGTGTATTGCTACAGCTGGTGGGCCCACTCGTTATTGATGTAATGTAAAATGTATACGCTGTAGATTTGAGTCGTGTGCTGCTGCAGCTGTTCGGCCCACTCGTTATTGATGTAATGTAAACAGGTTACGCTGTAGAGGTGAGTCGTGTATTGCTACAGCTGGTGGGACCACTCGTTATTGAAGTAATGTAAACAGTATACGCTGTAGATGTGAGACGTGTATTGCTGCAGCTGGTGGGCCCACTCGTTATTGATGTAATGTAAACAGTATACGCTGTAGATGTGAGTCGTGTATTGCTGCAGCTGGTGGGCCCACTCGTTATTGATGTAATGTAAACAGCATACGCTGTAGATGTGAGTCGTGTATTGCTACAGCGGGTGGGCCCACTCGTTATTGATGTAATGTAAACTGTATAAGTTGTAGATTTGAGTCGTGTATTGCTACAGCTGGTCGGCCCACTCGTTATTGATGTAATGTAAACTGTATACGCTGTAGATGTGAGTCGTGTAATGCTACAGCTGGTGGGCACACTCGTTATTGATGTAATGTAAACTGTATACGCTGTAGATTTGAGTCGTGTGCTGCTGCAGCTGGTCGGCCCACTCGTTATTGATGTAATGTAAACAGTATACGCTGTAGATGTGAGTCGTGTATTGCTCCAGCTGGTGGGCCCACTCTTTATTGATGTAACGTAAACTGTATACGCTGTAGATTTGAGTCGTGTATTGCTACAGCTGGTCGGCCCACTCGTTATTGATGTAATGTAAACGGTATACGCAGTAGATGTGAGTTGTGTATTGCTACAGCTGGTGGGCCCACTCGTTATTGATGTAATGTAAACAGTATACGCTGTAGATGTGAGTAGTATATTGCTGCAGCTGGTGGGCCCACTCGTTATTGGTGTAATGTAAACAGCATACGCTGTAGATGTGAGTCGTGTATTGCTACAGCGGGTGGGCCCACTCGTTATTTATGTAATGTAAACTGTACACGCTGTAGATTTGAGTCGTGTATTGCTACAGCTGGTCGGCTCACTCGTTATTGATGTAATGTAAACTGTATACGCTGTAGATGTGAGTCGTGTATTGCTACAGCTGGTGGGCCCACTCGTTATTGATGTAATGTAAACTGTATACGCTGTAGATTTGAGTCGTGTGCTGCTGCAGCTGGTCGGCCCACTCGTTATTGATGTAATGTAAACAGGATACGCTGTAGAGGTGAGTCGTGTATTGCTACAGCTGGTGGGACCACTCGTTATTGATGTAATTTAAACAGTATACGCTGTAGATATGAGACGTCTATTGCTGCAGCTGGTGGACCCACTCGCTATTGATGTAATGTAACAGTATACGCTGTAGGTTTGAGTCAGGTATTGCTACAGCTGGTCGGCCCACTCGTTATTGAAGTAATGTAAACAGTATACGCTTTAGATGTGAGTCGTGTATTGCTACAGCTGGTGGGCCAACTCGTTACTGATGCAATGTAAACAGTATACGCTGTAGATATGAGTCGTGTATTGCTACAGCTGGTCGGCCCACTCGTTATAGATGTAATGTAAACAGTATACGCTGTAGATGTGAGTCGTGTATTGCTGCAGCTGGTGGGCCCACTCGTTATTGATGTAATGTAAACTGTATACGCTGTAGATTTGAGTCGTGTATTGCTACAGCTGGTCGGCCCACTCGTTATTGATGTAATGTAAACTGTATACGCTGTAGATGTGAGTCGTGTATTGCTACAGCTGGTGGGCCCACTCGTTATTGATGTAATGTAAAATGTATACGCTGTAGATTTGAGTCGTGTGCTGCTGCAGCTGTTCGGCCCACTCGTTATTGATGTAATGTAAACAGGTTACGCTGTAGAGGTGAGTCGTGTATTGCTACAGCTGGTGGGACCACTCGTTATTGAAGTAATGTAAACAGTATACGCTGTAGATGTGAGACGTGTATTGCTGCAGCTGGTGGGCCCACTCGTTATTGATGTAATGTAAACAGTATACGCTGTAGATGTGAGTCGTGTATTGCTGCAGCTGGTGGGCCCACTCGTTATTGATGTAATGTAAACTGTATACGCTGTAGATTTGAGTCGTGTATTGCTACAGCTGGTCGGCCCACTTGTTATTGATGTAATGTAAACTGTATACGCTGTAGATGTGAGTCGTGTATTGCTGCAGCTGGTGGGCCCACTCGTTATTGATGTAATGTAAATTGTATAGTCTGTAGATTTGAGTCGTGTTTTGCTACAGCTGGTCGGCCCACTCGTTATTGATGTAATGTAAACTGTATACGCTGTAGATGTGAGTCGTGTATTGCTACAGCTGGTAGGCCCACTCGTTATTGATGTAATGTAACAGTATACGCTGTAGATTTGAGTCGTATATTGCTACAGCTGGTCGGCCCACTCGTTATTGAAGTAATGTAAACAGTATACGTTTTAGATGTGAGTCGTGTATTGCTGCAGCTGGTGGGCCCACTCGTTATTGATGTAATGTAAACTGTATACGCTGTAGATTTGAGTCGTGTATTGCTACAGCTGGTCGGCCCACTCGTTATTGATGTAATGTAAACTGTATACGCTGTAGATGTGAGTCGTGTATTGCTACAGCTGGTCGGCCCACTCGTTATTGATGTAATGTAAACAGTATACGCTGTAGAGGTGAGTCGGGTATTGCTACAGCTGGTGGGACCACTCGTTATTGATGTAATGTAAACAGTATACGCTGTAGATGTGAGTAGTATATTGCTGCAGCTGGTGGGCCCACTCGTTATTGGTGTAATGTAAACAGCATACGCTGTAGGTGTGAGTCGTGTATTGCTACAGCGGGTGGGCCCATTCGTTGTTGATGTAATGTAAACTGAATACGCTGTAGATTTGAGTCGTGTATTGCTACAGCTGGTCGGCCCACTCGTTATTGATGTAATGTAAACTGTATACGCTGTAGATGTGAGTCGTGTATTGCTGCAGCTGGTGGACCCACTCGCTATTGATGTAATGTAACAGTATACGCTGTAGATTTGAGTCGTGTATTGCTACAGCTGGTCGGCCCACTCGTTATTGAAGTAATGTAAACAGTATACGCTTTAGATGTGAGTCATGTATTGCTACAGCTGGTGGGCCAACTCGTTACTGATGTAATGTAAACAGTATACGCTGTAGATATGAGTCGTGTTTTGCTACAGCTGGTCGGCCCACTCGTTATAGATGTAATGTAAACAGTATACGTTGTAGATGTGAGTCGTGTATTGCTGCAGCTGGTGGGCCCACTCGGTATTGATGTAATGTAAACTGTATACGCTTTAGATTTGAGTCGTGTATTGCTACAGCTGGTCGGCCCACTCGTTATTGATGTAATGTAAATTGTATACGCTGTAGATGTGAGTCGTGTATTGCTACAGCTGGTGTGCCCACTCGTTATTGATGTAATGTAAACAGTAAACGCTGTAGATATGAGTCGTGTATTGCTACAGTTGGCCGGCCCACTCGTTATTGATGTAATGTAAACAGTATACGCTGTAGATGTGAGTCGTTTATTGCAACAGCTGGTGGGACCACTCGTTATTGATGTAATGTAAAAAGTATACGCTGTAGATGTGAGTAGTATATTGCTGCAGCTGGAGGGCCCACTCGTTATTGGTGTAATGTAAACGGCATACGCTGTAGATGTGAGTCGTGTATTGCTACAGCGGGTGGGCCCACTCGTTATTGATGTAATGTAAACTGTATACGTTGTAGATTTGAGTCGTGTATTGCTACAGCTGGTCGGCCCACTCGTTATTGATGTAATGTAAACTGTATACGCTGTAGATGTGAGTCGTGTAATGCTACAGCTGGTGGGCACACTCGTTATTGATGTAATGTAAACTGTATACGCTGTAGATTTGAGTCGTGTGCTGCTGCAGCTGGTCGGCCCACTCGTTATTGTTGTAATGTAAACAGTATACGCTGTAGATGTGAGTCGTGTATTGCTCAAGCTGGTGGGCCCAGTCTTTATTGATGTAATGTAAACTGTATACGCTGTAGATTTGAGTCGTGTATTGCTACAGCTGGTCGGCCCACTCGTTATTGATGTAATGTAAACGGTATACGCTGTAGATGTGAGTTGTGTATTGCTACAGCTGGTGGGCCCACTCGTTATTGATGTAATGTAAACTGTATACGCTGTAGATTTGAGTCGTGTGCTGCTGCAGCTGGTCGGCCCACTCGTTATTGATGTAATATAAACAGTATACGCTGTAGAGGTGATTCGTGTATTGCTACAGCTGGTGGGACCACTCGTTATTGATGTAATGTAAACAGTATACGCTGTAGATGTGAGTAGTATATTGCTGCAGCTGGTGGGCCCACTCGTTATTGGTGTAATGTAAACAGCATACGCTGTAGATGTGAGTCGTGTATTGCTACAGCGGGTGGGCCCACTCGTTATTGATGTAATGTAAACTGTATACGCTGTAGATTTGAGTCGTGTATTGCTACAGCTGGTCGGCTCACTCGTTATTGATGTAATGTAAACTGTATACGCTGTAGATGTGAGTCGTGTATTGCTACAGCTGGTGGGCCCACTCGTTATTGATGTAATGTAAACTGTATACGCTGTAGATTTGAGTCGTGTGCTGCTGCAGCTGGTCGGCCCACTCGTTATTGATGTAATGTAAACAGGATACGCTGTAGAGGTGATTCGTGTATTGCTACAGCTGGTGGGACCACTCGTTATTGATGTAATGTAAACAGTATACGCTGTAGATGTGAGTAGTATATTGCTGCAGCTGGTGGGCCCACTCGTTATTGGTGTAATGTAAACAGCATACACTGTAGATGTGAGTCGTGTATTGCTACAGCGGGTGGGCCCACTCGTTATTGATGTAATGTAAACTGTATACGCTGTAGATTTGAGTCATGTATTGCTACAGCTGGTCGGCTCACTCGTTATTGATGTAATGTAAACTGTATACGCTGTAGATGTGAGTCGTGTATTGCTACAGCTGGTGGGCCCACTCGTTATTGATGTAATGTAAACTGTATACGCTGTAGATTTGAGTCGTGTGCTGCTGCAGCTGGTCGGCCCACTCGTTATTGATGTAATGTAAACAGGATACGCTGTAGAGGTGAGTCGTGTATTGCTACAGCTGGTGGGACCACTCGTTATTGTTGTAATTTAAACAGTATACGCTGTAGATATGAGACGTCTATTGCTGCAGCTGGTGGACCCACTCGCTATTGATGTAATGTAACAGTATACGCTGTAGATTTGAGTCGTGTATTGCTACAGCTGGTCGGCCCACTCGTTATTGAAGTAATGTAAACAGTATACGCTTTAGATGTGAGTCGTGTATTGCTACAGCTGGTGGGCCAACTCGTTATTGATGTAATGTAAACAGTATACGCTGTAGATATGAGTCGTGTATTGCTACAGCTGGTCGGCCCACTCTTTATAGATGTAATGTAAACAGTATACGCTGTAGATGTGAGTCGTGTATTGCTGCAGCTGTTGGGCCCACTCGTTATTGGTGTAATGTAAACTGTATACGCTTTATATTTGAGTCGTGTATTGCTACAGCTGGTCGGCCCACTCGTTATTGGTGTAATGTAAACAGTATGCGCTGTAGATGTGAGTCGTGCACTGCTACAGCTGGTGGGCCCACTCGTTATTGATGTAATGTAAACAGTATGCGCTGTAGATGTGAGTCGTGTATTTCTACAGCTGGATGGCCCACTCGTTATTGATGTAATGTAAACAGTATGCGCTGTAGATGTGAGTCGTGTATTGCTACAGCTGGTGGGACCACTCGTTATTGATGTAAGGTAATCAGTATACGCTGTAGGTGTGAGACGTGTATTGCTGCAGCTGGTGGGCCCACTCGTTATTGATGTAATGTAAACAGTATACGCTGAAGATGTGAGTCGTGTATTGCTGCAGCTGGTGGGCCCACTCGTTATTGATGTAATGCAAACTGTATACGCTGTAGATTTGAGTCGTGTATTGCTACAGCTGGTCGGCCCACTCGTTATTGATGTAATGTAAACTGTATACGCTGTAGATGTGAGTCGTGTATTGCTACAGCTGGTGGGCCCACTCGGTATTGATGTAATGTAAAATGTATACGCTGTAGATTTGAGTCGTGTGCTGCTGCAGCTGGTCGGCCCACTCGTTATTGATGTAATGTAAACAGGTTACGCTGTAGAGGTGAGTCGTGTATTGCTACAGCTGGTGGGACCACTCGTTATTGAAGTAATGTAAACTGTATACGCTGTAGATGTGAGACGTGTATTGCTGCAGCTGGTGGGCCCACTCGTTATTGATGTAATGTAAACAGTATACGCTGTAGATGTGAGTCGTGTATTGCTGCAGCTGGTGGGCCCACTCGTTATTGATGTAATGTAAACTGTATACGGTGTAGATTTGAGTCGTGTTTTGCTACAGCTGGTCGGCCCACTCGTTATTGATGTAATGTAAACTGTATACGCTGTAGATGTGAGTCGTGTATTGCTGCAGCTGGTGGGCCCACTCGTTATTGATGTAATGTAAATTGTATACGCTGTAGATTTGAGTCGTGTTTTGCTACAGCTGGTCGGCCCACTCGTTATTGATGTAATGTAAACTGTATACGCTGTAGATGTGAGTCGTGTATTGCTGCAGCTGGTGGGCCCACTCGTTATTGATGTAATGTAAACTGTATACGCTCTAGATTTGAGTCGTGTATTGCTACAGCTGGTCGGCCCAATCGTTATTGATGTAATGTAAACTGTATACGCTGTAGATGTGAGTCGTGTATTGCTACAGCTGGTCGGCCCACTCGTTATTGATGTAATGTAAACAGTATACGCTGTAGAGGTGAGTCGTGTATTGCTACAGCTGGTCGGCTCACTCGTTATTGATGTAATGTAAACTGTATACGCTGTAGATTTGAGTCGTGTGCTGCTGCAGCTGGTCGGCCCACTCGTTATTGATGTAATGTAAACAGGATACGCTGTAGAGGTGAGTCGTGTATTGCTACAGCTGGTGGACCCACTCGCTATTGATGTAATGTAACAGTATACGCTGTAGATTTGAGTCGTGTATTGCTACAGCTGGTCGGCCCACTCGTTATTGAAGTAATGTAAACAGTATACGCTTTAGATGTGAGTCGTGTATTGCTACAGCTGGTGGGCCCACTCGTTATTGACGTAATGTAAACAGTATGCGCTGTAGATGTGAGTCGTGTATTTCTACAGCTGGATGGCCCACTCGTTATTGATGTAATGTAAACAGTATGCGCTGTAGATGTGAGTCGTGTATTGCTACAGCTGGTGGGACCACTCGTTATTGATGTAAGGTAATCAGTATACGCTGTAGGTGTGAGACGTGTATTGCTGCAGCTGGTGGGCCCACTCGTTATTGATGTAATGTAAACAGTATACGCTGTAGATGTGAGTCGTGTATTGCTGCAGCTGGTGGGCCCACTCGTTATTGATGTAATGCAAACTGTATACGCTGTAGATTTGAGTCGTGTATTGCTACAGCTGGTCGGCCCACTCGTTATTGATGTAATGTAAACTGTATACGCTGTAGATGTGAGTCGTGTATTGCTACAGCTGGTGGGCCCACTCGTTATTGATGTAATGTAAAATGTATACGCTGTAGATTTGAGTCGTGTGCTGCTGCAGCTGGTCGGCCCACTCGTTATTGATGTAATGTAAACAGGTTACGCTGTAGAGGTGAGTCGTGTATTGCTACAGCTGGTGGGACCACTCGTTATTGATGTAATGTAAATTGTATACGCTGTAGATTTGAGTCGTGTTTTGCTACAGCTGGTCGGCCCACTCGTTATTGATGTAATGTAAACTGTATACGCTGTAGATGTGAGTCGTATATTGCTACAGCTGGTCGGCCCACTCGTTATTGAAGTAATGTAAACAGTATACGTTTTAGATGTGAGTCGTGTATTGCTGCAGCTGGTGGGCCCACTCGTTATTGATGTAATGTAAACTGTATACGCTGTAGATTTGAGTCGTGTATTGCTACAGCTGGTCGGCCCAATCGTTATTGATGTAATGTAAACTGTATACGCTGTAGATGTGAGTCGTGTATTGCTACAGCTGGTCGGCCCACTCGTTATTGATGTAATATAAACAGTATACGCTGTAGAGGTGAGTCGTGTATTGCTACAGCTGGTGGGACCACTCGTTATTGATGTAATGTAAACAGTATACGCTGTAGATGTGAGTAGTATATTGCTGCAGCTGGTGGGCCCACTCGTTATTGGTGTAATGTAAACAGCATACGCTGTAGATGTGAGTCGTGTATTGCTACAGCGGGTGGGCCCATTCGTTATTGATGTAATGTAAACTGAATACGCTGTAGATTTGAGTCGTGTATTGCTACAGCTGGTCGGCCCACTCGTTATTGATGTAATGTAAACTGTATACGCTGTAGATGTGAGTCGTGTATTGCTACAGCTGGTGGGCCCACTCGTTATTGATATAATGTAAACTGTATACGCTGTAGATTTGAGTCGTGTGCTGCTGCAGCTGGTCGGCCCACTCGATATTGATGTAATGTAAACAGTATACGCTGTAGAGGTGAGTCGTGTATTGCTACAGCTGGTCGGCCCACTCGTTATTGGTGTAATGTAAACAGTATACGCTGTAGATGTGAGTCGTGAATTGCTACAGCTGGTGGGCCCACTCGATATTGATGTAACGTAAATAGTATACGCTGTAGATTTGAGTGGTGTATTGCTACAGCTGGTCGGCCCACTCGTTACTGATGTAATGTAAACAGTAAACGCTGTAGATATGAGTCGTGTATTGCTACAGTTGGTCGGCCCACTCGTTATTGATGTAATGTAAACAGTATACGCTGTAGATGTGAGTCGAGTATTGCTACTGCTGGCCGGCCCACTCGTTATTGATGTTATGTAAACAGTATACGCTGTAGATGTGAGTCGTGTATTGCTACAGCTGGTCGACCCACTCGTTATTGGTGTAATGTAAACAGTATACGCTGTAGAGGTGAGTCGTGTATTGCTACAGCTGGTGGGACCACTCGTTATTGATGTAATATAAACAGTATACGCTGTAGATGTGAGTAGTATATTGCTGCAGCTGGTGGGCCCACTCGTTATTGGTGAAATGTAAACAGCATACGCTGTAGATGTGAGTCGTGTATTGCTATAGCGGGTGGGCCCACTCGTTATTGATGTAATGTAAACTGTATACGCTGTAGATGTGAGTCGTGTATTGCTGCAGCTGGTGGGCCCACTCGTTATTGATGTAATGTAAACTGTATACGCTGTAGATTTGAGTCGTGTATTGCTACAGCTGGTCGGCCCACTCGTTATTGATGTAATGTAAACTGTATACGCTGTAGATGTGAGTCGTGTATTGCTACAGCTGGTCGGCCCACTCGTTATTGATGTAATGTAAACAGTATACGCTGTAGATTTGAGTCGTGTTTTGCTACAGCTGGTCGGCCCACTCGTTATTGATGTAATGTAAACTGTATACGCTGTAGATGTGAGTCGTGTATTGCTGCAGCTGGTGGGCCCACTCGTTATTGATGTAATGTAAATTGTATACGCTGTAGATTTGAGTCGTGTTTTGCTACAGCTGGTCGGCCCACTCGTTATTGATGTAATGTAAACTGTATACGCTGTAGATGTGAGTCGTGTATTGCTACAGCTGGTAGGCCCACTCGTTATTGATGTAATGTAAAATGTATACGCTGTAGATTTGAGTCGTGTGCTGCTGCACCTGGTCGGCCCACTCGTTATTGATGTAATGTAAACAGGACACGCTGTAGAGGTGAGTCCTCTATTGCTACAGCTGGTGGGACCACTCGTTATTGATGTAATGTAAACAGTATACGCTGTAGATGTGAGTCGTCTATTGCTGCAACTGGTGGACCCACTCGCTATTGATGTAATGTAACAGTATACGCTGTAGATTTGAGTCGTATATTGCTACAGCTGGTCGGCCCACTCGTTATTGAAGTAATGTAAACAGTATACGTTTTAGATGTGAGTCGTGTATTGCTGCAGCTGGTGGGCCCACTCGTTATTGATGTAATGTAAACTGTATACGCTGTAGATTTGAGTCGTGTATTACTAGAGCTGGTCGGCCCAATCGTTATTGATGTAATGTAAACTGTATACGCTGTAGATGTGAGTCGTGTATTGCTACAGCTGGTCGGCCCACTCGTTATTGATGTAATGTAAACAGTATACGCTGTAGAGGTGAGTCGTGTATTGCTACAGCTGGTCGGCTCACTCGTTATTGATGTAATGTAAACTGTATACGCTGTAGATTTGAGTCGTGTGCTGCTGCAGCTGGTCGGCCCACTCGTTATTGATGTAATGTAAACAGGATACGCTGTAGAGGTGAGTCGTGTATTGCTACAGCTGGTGGGACCACTCGTTATTGTTGTAATTTAAACAGTATACGCTGTAGATATGACACGTCTATTGCTGCAGCTGGTGGACCCACTCGCTATTGATGTAATGTAACAGTATACGCTGTAGATTTGAGTCGTGTATTGCTACAGCTGGTCGGCCCACTCGTTATTGAAGTAATGTAAACAGTATACGCTTTAGATGTGAGTCGTGTATTGCTACAGCTGGTGGGCCAACTCGTTACTGATGTAATGTAAACAGTATACGCTGTAGATATGAGTCGTGTATTGCTACAGCTGGTCGGCCCACTCGTTATAGATGTAATGTAAACAGTATACGCTGTAGATGTGAGTCGTGTATTGCTGCAGCTGGTGGGCCCACTCGTTATTGATGTAATGTAAACTGTATACGCTTTATATTTGAGTCGTGTATTGCTACAGCTGGTCGGCCCACTCGTTATTGGTGTAATGTAAACAGTATGCGCTGTAGATGTGAGTCGTGCACTGCTACAGCTGGTGGGCCCACTCGTTATTGATGTAATGTAAACAGTATGCGCTGTAGATGTGAGTCGTGTATTTCTACAGCTGGATGGCCCACTCGTTATTGATGTAATGTAAACAGTATGCGCTGTAGATGTGAGTCGTGTATTGCTACAGCTGGTGGGACCACTCGTTATTGATGTAAGGTAATCAGTATACGCTGTAGGTGTGAGACGTGTATTGCTGCAGCTGGTGGGCCCACTCGTTATTGATGTAATGTAAACAGTATACGCTGTAGATGTGAGTCGTGTATTGCTGCAGCTGGTGGGCCCACTCGTTATTGATGTAATGCAAACTGTATACGCTGTAGATTTGAGTCGTGTATTGCTACAGCTGGTCGGCCCACTCGTTATTGATGTAATGTAAACTGTATACGCTGTAGATGTGAGTCGTGTATTGCTACAGCTGGTGGGCCCACTCGTTATTGATGTAATGTAAAATGTATACGCTGTAGATTTGAGTCGTGTATTGCTACAGCTGGTCGGCCCACTCGTTATTGATGTAATGTAAACTGTATACGCTGTAGATGTGAGTCGTGTATTGCTACAGCTGGTGGGCCCACTCGTTATTGATGTAATGTAAAATGTATACGCTGTAGATTTGAGTCGTGTGCTGCTGCAGCTGGTCGGCCCACTCGTTATTGATGTAATGTAAACAGGTTACGCTGTAGAGGTGAGTCGTGTATTGCTACAGCTGGTGGGACCACTCGTTATTGATGTAATGTAAATTGTATACGCTGTAGATTTGAGTCGTGTTTTGCTACAGCTGGTCGGCCCACTCGTTATTGATGTAATGTAAACTGTATACGCTGTAGATGTGAGTCGTATATTGCTACAGCTGGTCGGCCCACTCGTTATTGAAGTAATGTAAACAGTATACGTTTTAGATGTGAGTCGTGTATTGCTGCAGCTGGTGGGCCCACTCGTTATTGATGTAATGTAAACTGTATACGCTGTAGATTTGAGTCGTGTATTGCTACAGCTGGTCGGCCCAATCGTTATTGATGTAATGTAAACTGTATACGCTGTAGATGTGAGTCGTGTATTGCTACAGCTGGTCGGCCCACTCGTTATTGATGTAATATAAACAGTATACGCTGTAGAGGTGAGTCGTGTATTGCTACAGCTGGTGGGACCACTCGTTATTGATGTAATGTAAACAGTATACGCTGTAGACGTGAGTAGTATATTGCTGCAGCTGGTGGGCCCACTCGTTATTGGTGTAATGTAAACAGCATACGCTGTAGATGTGAGTCGTGTATTGCTACAGCGGGTGGGCCCATTCGTTATTGATGTAATGTAAACTGAATACGCTGTAGATTTGAGTCGTGTATTGCTACAGCTGGTCGGCCCACTCGTTATTGATGTAATGTAAACTGTATACGCTGTAGATGTGAGTCGTGTATTGCTACAGCTGGTGGGCCCACTCGTTATTGATATAATGTAAACTGTATACGCTGTAGATTTGAGTCGTGTGCTGCTGCAGCTGGTCGGCCCACTCGATATTGATGTAATGTAAACAGTATACGCTGTAGAGGTGAGTCGTGTATTGCTACAGCTGGTCGGCCCACTCGTTATTGGTGTAATGTAAACAGTATACGCTGTAGATGTGAGTCGTGAATTGCTACAGCTGGTGGGCCCACTCGATATTGATGTAACGTAAATAGTATACGCTGTAGATTTGAGTGGTGTATTGCTACAGCTGGTCGGCCCACTCGTTACTGATGTAATGTAAACAGTAAACGCTGTAGATATGAGTCGTGTATTGCTACAGTTGGTCGGCCCACTCGTTATTGATGTAATGTAAACAGTATACGCTGTAGATGTGAGTCGAGTATTGCTACTGCTGGCCGGCCCACTCGTTATTGATGTTATGTAAACAGTATACGCTGTAGATGTGAGTCGTGTATTGCTACAGCTGGTCGACCCACTCGTTATTGGTGTAATGTAAACAGTATACGCTGTAGAGGTGAGTCGTGTATTGCTACAGCTGGTGGGACCACTCGTTATTGATGTAATGTAAACTGTATACGCTGTAGATGTGAGTCGTGTATTGCTGCAGCTGGTGGGCCCACTCGTTATTGATGTAATGTAAACTGTATACGCTGTAGATTTGAGTCGTGTATTGCTACAGCTGGTCGGCCCACTCGTTATTGATGTAATGTAAACTGTATACGCTGTAGATGTGAGTCGTGTATTGCTACAGCTGGTCGGCCCACTCGTTATTGATGTAATGTAAACAGTATACGCTGTAGAGGTGAGTCGTGTATTGCTACAGCTGGTGGGACCACTCGTTGTTGATGTAATGTAAACAGTATACGCTGTAGATGTGAGTAGTATATTGCTGCAGCTGGTGGGCCCACTCGTTATTGGTGTAATGTAAACAGCATACGCTGTAGATGTGAGTCGTGTATTGCTACAGCGGGTGGGCCCATTCGTTATTGATGTAATGTAAACTGTATACGCTGTAGATTTGAGTCGTGTATTGCTACAGCTGGTCGGCCCACTCGTTATTGATGTAATGTAAACTGTATACGCTGTAGATGTGAGTGGTGTATTGCTACAGCTGGTGGGCCCACTCGTTATTTATGTAATGTAAACTGTATACGCTGTAGATTTGAGTCGTGTGCTGCTGCAGCTGGTCGGCCCACTCGTTATTGATGAAATGTAAACAGTATACGCTGTAGATGTGAGTCGTGAATTGCTACAGCTGGTGGGCCCACTCGATATTGATGTAACGTAAATAGTATACGCTGTAGATGTGAGTGGTGTATTGCTACAGCTGGTCGGCCCACTCGTTACTGATGTAATGTAAACAGTAAACGCTGTAGATATGAGTCGTGTATTGCTACAGTTGGTCGGCCCACTCGTTATTGATGTAATGTAAACAGTATACGCTGTAGATGTGAGTCGAGTATTGCTACTGCTGGCCGGCCCACTCGTTATTGATGTTATGTAAACAGTATACGCTGTAGATGTGAGTCGTGTATTGCTACAGCTGGTCGGCCCACTCGTTATTGATGTAATGTAAACAGTATACGCTGTAGAGGTGAGTCGTGTATTGCTACAGCTGGTGGGACCACTCGTTATTGATGTAATGTAAACAGTATACGCTTTAGATGTGAGTAGTATATTGCTGCAGCTGGTGGGCCCACTCGTTATTGGTGTAATGTAAACAGCGTACGCTGTAGATGTGAGTCGTGTATTTCTACAGCGGGTGGGCCCACTCGTTATTGATGTAATGTAAACTGTATACGCAGTAGATTTGAGTCGTGTATTGCTACAGCTGGTCGGCCCACTCGTTGTTGATGTAATGTAAACTGTATACGCTGTAGATGTGAGTCGTGTATTGCTGCAGCTGGTGGGCCCACTCGTTATTGATGTAATGTAAACTGTATACGCTGTAGATTTGAGTCGTGTATTGCTACAGCTGGTCGGCCCACTCGTTATTGATGTAATGTAAACTGTATACGCTGTAGATGTGAGTCGTGTATTGCTACAGCTGGTCGGCCCACTCGTTATTGATGTAATGTAAACAGTATACGCTGTAGATGTGAGTAGTATATTGCTGCAGCTGGTGGGCCCACTCGTTATTGGTGTAATGTAAACAGCATACGCTGTAGATGTGAGTCGTGTATTGCTACAGCGGGTGGGCCCACTCGTTATTGATGTAATGTAAACTGTATTCGCTGTAGATTTGAGTCGTGTATTGCTACAGCTGGTCGGCCCACTCGTTATTGATGTAATGTAAACTGTATACGCTGTAGATGTGAGTCGTGTATTGCTACAGCTGGTGGGCCCACTCGTTATTGATGTAATGTAAACTGTATACGCTGTAGATTTGAGTCGTGTGCTGCTGCAGCTGGTCGGCCCACTCATTATTGATGTAATGTAAACAGTATACGCTGTAGAGGTGAGTCGTGTATTGCTACAGCTGGTCGGCCCACTCGTTATTGGTGTAATGTAAACAGTATACGCTGTAGATGTGAGTCGTGAATTGCTACAGCTAGTGGGCCCACTCGATATTGATGTAACGTAAATAGTATACGCTGTAGATGTGAGTGGTTTATTGCTACAGCTGGTCGGCCCACTCGTTACTGATGTAATGTAAACAGTAAACGCTGTAGTTATGAATCGTGTATTGCTACAGTTGGTAGGCCCACTCGTTATTGATGTAATGTAAACAGTATACGCTGTAGATGTGAGTCGAGTATTGCTACTGCTGGCCGGCCCACTCGTTATTGATGTTATGTAAACAGTATACGCTGTAGATGTGAGTCGTGTATTGCTACAGCTGGTCGGCCCACTCGTTATTGATGTAATGTAAACAGTATACGCTGTAGAGGTGAGTCGTGTATTGCTACAGCTGGTGGGACCACTCGTTATTGATGTAATGTAAACAGTATACGCTGTAGATGTGAGTAGTATATTGCTGCAGCTGGTGGGCCCACTCGTTATTGGTGTAATGTAAACAGCATACGCTGTAGATGTGAGTCGTGTATTGCTACAGCTGGTGGGCCCACTCGTTATTGATGTAATGTAAACTGTATTCGCTGTAGATTTGAGTCGTGTGCTGCTGCAGCTGGTCGGCCCACTCGTTATTGATGTAATGTAAATTGTATACGCTGTAGATGTGAGTCGTGTATTGCTACAGCTGGTGGGCCCACTCGTTATTGATGTAATGTAAACAGTAAAAGCTGTAGATATGAGTCGTGTATTGCTACAGTTGGTCGGCCCACTCGTTATTGATGTAATGTAAAGAGTATACGCTGTAGATGTGAGTCGTGTATTGCTACAGCTGGTCGGCCAACTCGTTATTGATGTAATGTAAACAGTATACGCTGTAGAGGTGAGTCGTGTATTGCTACAGCTGGTGGGACCACTCGTTATTGATGTAATGTAAACAGTATACGCTGTAGATGTGAGTAGTATATTGCTGCAGCTGGTGGGCCCACTCGTTATTGGTGTAATGTAAACAGCATACGCTGTAGATGTGAGTCGTGTATTGCTACAGCTGGTCGGCCCACTCGTTATTGATGTAATGTAAACAGTATACGCTGTAGAGGTGAGTCGTGTATTGCTACAGCTGGTCGGCTCACTCGTTATTGATGTAATGTAAACTGTATACGCTGTAGATTTGAGTCGTGTGCTGCTGCAGCTGGTCGGCCCACTCGTTATTGATGTAATGTAAACAGGATACGCTGTAGAGGTGAGTCGTGTATTGCTACAGCTGGTGGGACCACTCGTTATTGTTGTAATTTAAACAGTATACGCTGTAGATATGACACGTCTATTGCTGCAGCTGGTGGACCCACTCGCTATTGATGTAATGTAACAGTATACGCTGTAGATTTGAGTCGTGTATTGCTACAGCTGGTCGGCCCACTCGTTATTGAAGTAATGTAAACAGTATACGCTTTAGATGTGAGTCGTGTATTGCTACAGCTGGTGGGCCAACTCGTTACTGATGTAATGTAAACAGTATACGCTGTAGATATGAGTCGTGTATTGCTACAGCTGGTCGGCCCACTCGTTATAGATGTAATGTAAACAGTATACGCTGTAGATGTGAGTCGTGTATTGCTGCAGCTGGTGGGCCCACTCGTTATTGATGTAATGTAAACTGTATACGCTTTATATTTGAGTCGTGTATTGCTACAGCTGGTCGGCCCACTCGTTATTGGTGTAATGTAAACAGTATGCGCTGTAGATGTGAGTCGTGCACTGCTACAGCTGGTGGGCCCACTCGTTATTGATGTAATGTAAACAGTATGCGCTGTAGATGTGAGTCGTGTATTTCTACAGCTGGATGGCCCACTCGTTATTGATGTAATGTAAACAGTATGCGCTGTAGATGTGAGTCGTGTATTGCTACAGCTGGTGGGACCACTCGTTATTGATGTAAGGTAATCAGTATACGCTGTAGGTGTGAGACGTGTATTGCTGCAGCTGGTGGGCCCACTCGTTATTGATGTAATGTAAACAGTATACGCTGTAGATGTGAGTCGTGTATTGCTGCAGCTGGTGGGCCCACTCGTTATTGATGTAATGCAAACTGTATACGCTGTAGATTTGAGTCGTGTATTGCTACAGCTGGTCGGCCCACTCGTTATTGATGTAATGTAAACTGTATACGCTGTAGATGTGAGTCGTGTATTGCTACAGCTGGTGGGCCCACTCGTTATTGATGTAATGTAAAATGTATACGCTGTAGATTTGAGTCGTGTATTGCTACAGCTGGTCGGCCCACTCGTTATTGATGTAATGTAAACTGTATACGCTGTAGATGTGAGTCGTGTATTGCTACAGCTGGTGGGCCCACTCGTTATTGATGTAATGTAAAATGTATACGCTGTAGATTTGAGTCGTGTGCTGCTGCAGCTGGTCGGCCCACTCGTTATTGATGTAATGTAAACAGGTTACGCTGTAGAGGTGAGTCGTGTATTGCTACAGCTGGTGGGACCACTCGTTATTGATGTAATGTAAATTGTATACGCTGTAGATTTGAGTCGTGTTTTGCTACAGCTGGTCGGCCCACTCGTTATTGATGTAATGTAAACTGTATACGCTGTAGATGTGAGTCGTATATTGCTACAGCTGGTCGGCCCACTCGTTATTGAAGTAATGTAAACAGTATACGTTTTAGATGTGAGTCGTGTATTGCTGCAGCTGGTGGGCCCACTCGTTATTGATGTAATGTAAACTGTATACGCTGTAGATTTGAGTCGTGTATTGCTACAGCTGGTCGGCCCAATCGTTATTGATGTAATGTAAACTGTATACGCTGTAGATGTGAGTCGTGTATTGCTACAGCTGGTCGGCCCACTCGTTATTGATGTAATATAAACAGTATACGCTGTAGAGGTGAGTCGTGTATTGCTACAGCTGGTGGGACCACTCGTTATTGATGTAATGTAAACAGTATACGCTGTAGACGTGAGTAGTATATTGCTGCAGCTGGTGGGCCCACTCGTTATTGGTGTAATGTAAACAGCATACGCTGTAGATGTGAGTCGTGTATTGCTACAGCGGGTGGGCCCATTCGTTATTGATGTAATGTAAACTGAATACGCTGTAGATTTGAGTCGTGTATTGCTACAGCTGGTCGGCCCACTCGTTATTGATGTAATGTAAACTGTATACGCTGTAGATGTGAGTCGTGTATTGCTACAGCTGGTGGGCCCACTCGTTATTGATATAATGTAAACTGTATACGCTGTAGATTTGAGTCGTGTGCTGCTGCAGCTGGTCGGCCCACTCGATATTGATGTAATGTAAACAGTATACGCTGTAGAGGTGAGTCGTGTATTGCTACAGCTGGTCGGCCCACTCGTTATTGGTGTAATGTAAACAGTATACGCTGTAGATGTGAGTCGTGAATTGCTACAGCTGGTGGGCCCACTCGATATTGATGTAACGTAAATAGTATACGCTGTAGATTTGAGTGGTGTATTGCTACAGCTGGTCGGCCCACTCGTTACTGATGTAATGTAAACAGTAAACGCTGTAGATATGAGTCGTGTATTGCTACAGTTGGTCGGCCCACTCGTTATTGATGTAATGTAAACAGTATACGCTGTAGATGTGAGTCGAGTATTGCTACTGCTGGCCGGCCCACTCGTTATTGATGTTATGTAAACAGTATACGCTGTAGATGTGAGTCGTGTATTGCTACAGCTGGTCGACCCACTCGTTATTGGTGTAATGTAAACAGTATACGCTGTAGAGGTGAGTCGTGTATTGCTACAGCTGGTGGGACCACTCGTTATTGATGTAATGTAAACTGTATACGCTGTAGATGTGAGTCGTGTATTGCTGCAGCTGGTGGGCCCACTCGTTATTGATGTAATGTAAACTGTATACGCTGTAGATTTGAGTCGTGTATTGCTACAGCTGGTCGGCCCACTCGTTATTGATGTAATGTAAACTGTATACGCTGTAGATGTGAGTCGTGTATTGCTACAGCTGGTCGGCCCACTCGTTATTGATGTAATGTAAACAGTATACGCTGTAGAGGTGAGTCGTGTATTGCTACAGCTGGTGGGACCACTCGTTGTTGATGTAATGTAAACAGTATACGCTGTAGATGTGAGTAGTATATTGCTGCAGCTGGTGGGCCCACTCGTTATTGGTGTAATGTAAACAGCATACGCTGTAGATGTGAGTCGTGTATTGCTACAGCGGGTGGGCCCATTCGTTATTGATGTAATGTAAACTGTATACGCTGTAGATTTGAGTCGTGTATTGCTACAGCTGGTCGGCCCACTCGTTATTGATGTAATGTAAACTGTATACGCTGTAGATGTGAGTGGTGTATTGCTACAGCTGGTGGGCCCACTCGTTATTTATGTAATGTAAACTGTATACGCTGTAGATTTGAGTCGTGTGCTGCTGCAGCTGGTCGGCCCACTCGTTATTGATGAAATGTAAACAGTATACGCTGTAGATGTGAGTCGTGAATTGCTACAGCTGGTGGGCCCACTCGATATTGATGTAACGTAAATAGTATACGCTGTAGATGTGAGTGGTGTATTGCTACAGCTGGTCGGCCCACTCGTTACTGATGTAATGTAAACAGTAAACGCTGTAGATATGAGTCGTGTATTGCTACAGTTGGTCGGCCCACTCGTTATTGATGTAATGTAAACAGTATACGCTGTAGATGTGAGTCGAGTATTGCTACTGCTGGCCGGCCCACTCGTTATTGATGTTATGTAAACAGTATACGCTGTAGATGTGAGTCGTGTATTGCTACAGCTGGTCGGCCCACTCGTTATTGATGTAATGTAAACAGTATACGCTGTAGAGGTGAGTCGTGTATTGCTACAGCTGGTGGGACCACTCGTTATTGATGTAATGTAAACAGTATACGCTTTAGATGTGAGTAGTATATTGCTGCAGCTGGTGGGCCCACTCGTTATTGGTGTAATGTAAACAGCGTACGCTGTAGATGTGAGTCGTGTATTTCTACAGCGGGTGGGCCCACTCGTTATTGATGTAATGTAAACTGTATACGCAGTAGATTTGAGTCGTGTATTGCTACAGCTGGTCGGCCCACTCGTTGTTGATGTAATGTAAACTGTATACGCTGTAGATGTGAGTCGTGTATTGCTGCAGCTGGTGGGCCCACTCGTTATTGATGTAATGTAAACTGTATACGCTGTAGATTTGAGTCGTGTATTGCTACAGCTGGTCGGCCCACTCGTTATTGATGTAATGTAAACTGTATACGCTGTAGATGTGAGTCGTGTATTGCTACAGCTGGTCGGCCCACTCGTTATTGATGTAATGTAAACAGTATACGCTGTAGATGTGAGTAGTATATTGCTGCAGCTGGTGGGCCCACTCGTTATTGGTGTAATGTAAACAGCATACGCTGTAGATGTGAGTCGTGTATTGCTACAGCGGGTGGGCCCACTCGTTATTGATGTAATGTAAACTGTATTCGCTGTAGATTTGAGTCGTGTATTGCTACAGCTGGTCGGCCCACTCGTTATTGATGTAATGTAAACTGTATACGCTGTAGATGTGAGTCGTGTATTGCTACAGCTGGTGGGCCCACTCGTTATTGATGTAATGTAAACTGTATACGCTGTAGATTTGAGTCGTGTGCTGCTGCAGCTGGTCGGCCCACTCGTTATTGATGTAATGTAAACAGTATACGCTGTAGAGGTGAGTCGTGTATTGCTACAGCTGGTCGGCCCACTCGTTATTGGTGTAATGTAAACAGTATACGCTGTAGATGTGAGTCGTGAATTGCTACAGCTAGTGGGCCCACTCGATATTGATGTAACGTAAATAGTATACGCTGTAGATGTGAGTGGTTTATTGCTACAGCTGGTCGGCCCACTCGTTACTGATGTAATGTAAACAGTAAACGCTGTAGTTATGAATCGTGTATTGCTACAGTTGGTAGGCCCACTCGTTATTGATGTAATGTAAACAGTATACGCTGTAGATGTGAGTCGAGTATTGCTACTGCTGGCCGGCCCACTCGTTATTGATGTTATGTAAACAGTATACGCTGTAGATGTGAGTCGTGTATTGCTACAGCTGGTCGGCCCACTCGTTATTGATGTAATGTAAACAGTATACGCTGTAGAGGTGAGTCGTGTATTGCTACAGCTGGTGGGACCACTCGTTATTGATGTAATGTAAACAGTATACGCTGTAGATGTGAGTAGTATATTGCTGCAGCTGGTGGGCCCACTCGTTATTGGTGTAATGTAAACAGCATACGCTGTAGATGTGAGTCGTGTATTGCTACAGCTGGTGGGCCCACTCGTTATTGATGTAATGTAAACTGTATTCGCTGTAGATTTGAGTCGTGTGCTGCTGCAGCTGGTCGGCCCACTCGTTATTGATGTAATGTAAATTGTATACGCTGTAGATGTGAGTCGTGTATTGCTACAGCTGGTGGGCCCACTCGTTATTGATGTAATGTAAACAGTAAAAGCTGTAGATATGAGTCGTGTATTGCTACAGTTGGTCGGCCCTCTCGTTATTGATGTAATGTAAAGAGTATACGCTGTAGATGTGAGTCGTGTATTGCTACAGCTGGTCGGCCAACTCGTTATTGATGTAATGTAAACAGTATACGCTGTAGAGGTGAGTCGTGTATTGCTACAGCTGGTGGGACCACTCGTTATTGATGTAATGTAAACAGTATACGCTGTAGATGTGAGTAGTATATTGCTGCAGCTGGTGGGCCCACTCGTTATTGGTGTAATGTAAACAGCATACGCTGTAGATGTGAGTCGTGTATTGCTAGAGCAGGTGGGCCCACTCGTTATTGATGTAATATAAACTGTATACGCTGTAGATGTGAGTCGTGTATTGCTACAGCTGGTGGGCCACTCGTTATTGATGTAATGTAAACTGTATACGCTGTAGATTTGAGTCGTGTGCTGCTGCAGCTGGTCGGACCACTCGTTTTTGATGTAATGTAAACAGGATACGCTGTAGAGGTGAGTAGTGTATTGCTACAGCTGGTGGGACCACTCGTTATTGATGTAATTTAAACAGTATACGCTGTAGATGTGAGTCGTCTATTGCTGCAGCTGGTGGACCCACTCGCTATTGATGTAATGTAACAGTATACGCTGTAGATTTGAGTCGTGTATTGCTACAGCTGGTCGGCCCACTCGTTATTGAAGTAACGTAAACAGTATACGCTTTAGATGTGAGTCGTGTATTGCTACAGCTGGTCGGCCCACTCGTTATTGATTTAATGTAAACAGTATACGCTGTTGAGGTGAGTCGTGTATTGCTACAGCTGGTCGGCCCACTCGTTATTGATGTAATGTAAATTGTATACGCTTTAGATTTGAGTCGTGTATTGCTACAGCTGGTCGGCCCACTCGTTATTGATGTAATGTAAATTGTATACGCTGTAGATGTGAGTCGTGTATTGCTACAGCTGATGGGCCCACTCGTTATTGATGTAATGTAAACAGTAAACGCTGTAGATATGAGTCGTGTATTGCTACAGTTGGTCGGCCCACTCGTTATTGATGTAATGTAAACAGTATACGCTGTAGATGTGAGTCGTGTATTGCTACAGCTGGTGGGACCACTCGTTATTGATGTAATGTAAAAAGTATACGCTGTAGATGTGAGTAGTATATTGCTGCAGCTGGAGGGCCCACTCGTTATTGGTGTAATGTCAACAGCATACGCTGTAGATGTGAGTCGTGTATTGCTACAGCGGGTGGGCCCACTCGTTATTGATGTAAAGTAAACTGTATACGCTGTAGATTTGAGTCGTGTATTGCTACAGCTGGTCGGCCCACTCGTTATTGATGTAATGTAAACTGTATACGCTGTAGATGTGAGTCGTGTAATGCTACAGCTATTGGGCCCACTCGTTATTGATGTAATGTAAACTGTATACGCTGTAGATTTGAGTCGTGTGCTGTTGCAGCTGGTCGGCCCACTCGTTATTGATGTAATGTAAACAGTATACGCTGTAGATGTGAGTCGTGTATTGCTCCAGCTGGTGGGCCCACTCTTTATTGATGTAATGTAAACAGTATACGCTGTAGATTTGAGTCGTGTATTGCTACAGCTGGTCGGCCCACTCGTTATTGATGTAATGTAAACTGTATACGCTGTAGATGTGAGTTGTGTATTGCTACAGCTGGTGGGCCCACTCGTTATTGATGTAATGTAAACTGTATACGCTGTAGATTTGAGTCGTGTGCTGCTGCAGCTGGTCGGCCCACTCGTTATTGATGTAATATAAACAGTATACGCTGTAGAGGTGAGTCGTGTATTGCTACAGCTGGTGGGACCACTCGTTATTGATGTAATATAAACAGTATACGCTGTAGATGTGAGTAGTATATTGCTGCAGCTGGTGGGCCCACTCGTTATTGGTGTAATGTAAACAGCATACGCTGTAGATGTGAGTCGTGTATTGCTACAGCGGGTGGGCCCACTCGTTATTGATGTAAGGTAAACTGTATACGCTGTAGATTTGAGTCGTGTATTGCTACAGATGGTCGGCCCACTCGTTATTGATGTAATGTAAACTGTATACGCTGTAGATGTGAGTCGTGTATTGCTACAGCTGGTGGGCCCACTCGTTATTGATGTAATGTAAACTGTATTCGCTGTAGATTTGAGTCGTGTGCTGCTGCAGCTGGTCGGCCCACTCGTTATTGATTTAATGTAAACAGTATACGCTGTTGAGGTGAGTCGTGTATTGCTACAGCTGGTCGGCCCACTCGTTATTGATGTAATGTAAATTGTATACGCTGTAGATGTGAGTCGTGTATTGCTACAGCGGGTGGGCCCACTCGTTATTGATGTAAGGTAATCTGTATACGCTGTAGATTTGAGTCGTGTATTGCTACAGATGGTCGGCCCACTCGTTATTGATGTAATGTAAACTGTATACGCTGTAGATGTGAGTCGTGTATTGCTACAGCTGGTGGGCCCACTCGTTATTGATATAATGTAAACTGTATTCGCTGTAGATTTGAGTCGTGTGCTGCTGCAGCTGGTCGGCCCACTCGTTATTGATTTAATGTAAACAGTATACGCTGTTGAGGTGAGTCGTGTATTGCTACAGCTGGTCGGCCCACTCGTTATTGATGTAATGTAAATTGTATACGCTGTAGATGTGAGTCGTGTATTGCTACAGCTGGTGGGCCCACTCGTTATTGATGTAATGTAAACAGTAAAAGCTGTAGATATGAGTCGTGTATTGCTACAGTTGGTCGGCCCACTCGTTATTGATGTAATGTAAACAGTATACGCTGTAGATGTGAGTCGTGTATTGCTACAGCTGGTCGGCCCACTCGTTATTGATGTAATGTAAACAATATACGCTGTAGAGGTGAGTCGTGTATTGCTACAGCTGGTGGGACCACTCGTTATTGATGTAATGTAAACAGTATACGCTGTAGATGTGAGTAGTATATTGCTGCAGCTGGTGGGCCCACTAGTTATTGGTGTAATGTAAACAGCATACGCTGTAGATGTGAGTCGTGTATTGCTACAGCAGGTGGGCCCACTCGTTATTGATGTAATATAAAGTGTATACGCTGTAGATTTGAGTCGTGTATTGCTACAGCTGGTCGGCCCACTCGTTATTGATGTAATGTAAACTGTATACGCTGTAGATGTGAGTCGTGTATTACTACAGCTGGTGGGCCCACTCGTTATTGATGTAATGTAATCTGTATACGCTGTAGATTTGAGTCGTGTGCTGCTGCAGCTGGTCGGCCCACTCGTTATTGATGTAATGTAAACAGGATACGCTGTAGAGGTGAGTCGTGTATTGCTACAGCTGGTGGGACCACTCGTTATTGATGTAATTTAAACAGTATACGCTGTAGATGTGAGTCGTCTATTGCTGCAGCTGGTGGACCCACTCGCTATTGATGTAATGTAACAGTATACGCTGTAGATTTGAGTCGTGTATTGCTACAGCTGGTCGGCCCACTCGTTATTGAAGTAATGTAAACAGTATACGCTTTAGATGTGAGTCGTGTATTGCTACAGCTGGGGGGCCAACTCGTTACTGATGTAATGTAAACAGTATACGCTGTAGATATGAGTCGTGTTTTGCTACAGCTGGTCGGCCCACTCGTTATAGATGTAATGTAAACAGTATAGGCTGTAGATGTGAGTCGTGTATTGCTGCAGCTGGTGGGCCCACTCGGTATTGATGTAATGTAAACTGTATACGCTTTAGATTTGAGTCGTGTATTGCTACAGCTGGTCGGCCCACTCGTTATTGATGTAATGTAAATTGTATACGCTGTAGATGTGAGTCGTGTATTGCTACAGCTGGTGGGCCCACTCGTTATTGATGTAATGTAAACAGTAAACGCTGTAGATATGAGTCGTGTATTGCTACAGTTGGTCGGCCCACTCGTTATTGATGTAATGTAAACAGTATACGCTGTAGATGTGAGTCGTGAATTGCTACAGCTGGTGGGCCCACTCGATATTGATGTAACGTAAATAGTATACGCTGTAGATGTGAGTGGTGTATTGCTACAGCTGGTCGGCCCACTCGTTACTGATGTAATGTAAACAGTAAACGCTGTAGATATGAGTCGTGTATTGCTACAGTTGGTCGGCCCACTCGTTATTGATGTAATGTAAACAGTATACTCTGTAGATGTGAGTCGAGTATTGCTACTGCTGGCCGGCCAACTCGTTATTGATGTTATGTAAACAGTATACGCTGTAGATGTGAGTCGTGTATTGCTACAGCTGGTCGGCCCACTCGTTATTGGTGTAATGTAAACAGTATACGCTGTAGAGGTGAGTCGTGTATTGCTACAGCTGGTGGGACCACTCGTTATTGATGTAATGTAAACAGTATACGCTGTAGATGTGAGTAGTATATTGCTGCAGCTGGTGGGCCCACTCGTTATTGGTGTAATGTAAACAGCATACGCTGTAGATGTGAGTCGTGTATTGCTACAGCGGGTGGGCCCACTCGTTATTGATGTAATGTAAACTGTATACGCTGTAGATTTGAGTCGTGTATTGCTACAGCTGGTCGGCCCACTCGTTGTTGATGTAATGTAAACTGTATACGCTGTAGATGTGAGTCGTGTATTGCTACAGCTGGTGGGCCACTCGTTATTGATGTAATGTAAACTGTATACGCTGTAGATTTGAGTCGTGTACTGCTGCAGCTGGTCGGACCACTCGTTTTTGATGTAATGTAAACAGGATACGCTGTAGAGGTGAGTCGTGTATTGCTACAGCTGGTGGGACCACTCGTTATTGATGTAATTTAAACAGTATACGCTGTAGATGTGAGTCGTCTATTGCTGCAGCTGGTGGACCCACTCGCTATTGATGTAATGTAACAGTATACGCTGTAGATTTGAGTCGTGTATTGCTACAGCTGGTCGGCCCACTCGTTATTGAAGTAACGTAAACAGTATACGCTTTAGATGTGAGTCGTGTATTGCTACAGCTGGGGTGCCAACTCGTTACTGATGTAATGTAAACAGTATACGCTGTATATATGAGTCGTGTTTTGCTACAGCTGGTCGGCCCACTCGTTATAGATGTAATGTAAATAGTATACGCTGTAGATGTGAGTCGTGTATTGCTACAGTTGGTCGGCCCACTCGTTATTGATGTAATGTAAACAGTATACGCTGTAGATGTGAGTCGAGTATTGCTACTGCTGGCCGGCCCACTCGTTATTGATGTTATGTAAACAGTATACGCTCTAGATGTGAGTCGTGTATTGCTACAGCTGGTCGGCCCACTCGTTATTGATGTAATGTAAACAGTATACGCTGTAGAGGTGAGTCGTGTATTGCTACAGCTGGTGGGACCACTCGTTATTGATGTAATGTAAACAGTATACGCTGTAGATGTGAGTAGTATATTGCTGCAGCTGGTGGGCCCACTCGTTATTGGTGTAATGTAAACAGCATACGCTGTAGATGTGAGTCGTGTATTTCTACAGCGGGTGGGCCCACTCGTTATTGATGTAATGTAAACTGTATACGCTGTAGATTTGAGTCGTGTATTGCTACAGCTGGTCGGCCCACTCGTTGTTGATGTAATGTAAACTGTATACGCTGTAGATGTGAGTCGTGTATTGCTGCAGCTGGTGGGCCCACTCGTTATTGATGTAATGTAAACTGTATACGCTGTAGATTTGAGTCGTGTATTGCTAGAGCTGGTCGGCCCACTCGTTATTGATGTAATGTAAACTGTATACGCTGTAGATGTGAGTCGTGTATTGCTACAGCTGGTCGGCCCACTCGTTATTGATGTAATGTAAATAGTATACGCTGTAGAGGTGAGTCGTGTATTGCTACAGCTGGTGGGACCACTCGTTATTGATGTAATGTAAACAGTATACGCTGTAGATGTGAGTAGTATATTGCTGCAGCTGGTGGGCCCACTCGTTATTGGTGTAATGTAAACAGCATACGCTGTAGATGTGAGTCGTGTATTGCTACAGCGGGTGGGCCCACTCGTTATTGATGTAATGTAAACTGTATACGCTGTAGATTTGAGTCGTGTATTGCTACAGCTGGTCGGCCCACTCGTTATTGATATAATGTAAACTGTATACGCTGTAGATGTGAGTCGTGTATTGCTACAGCTGGTGGGCCCACTCGTTATTGATGTAATGTAAACTGTATACGCTGTAGATTTGAGTCGTGTGCTGCTGCAGCTGGTCGGCCCACTCGTTATTGATGTAATGTAAACAGTATACGCTGTAGAGGTGAGTCGTGTATTGCTACAGCTGGTCGGCCCACTCGTTATTGGTGTAATGTAAACAGTATACGCTGTAGATGTGAGTCGTGAATTGCTACAGCTAGTGGGCCCACTCGATATTGATGTATCGTAAATAGTATACGCTGTAGATGTGAGTGGTGTATTGCTACAGCTGGTCAGCCCACTCGTTACTGATGTAATGTAAACAGTAAACGCTGTAGATATGAATCGTGTATTGCTACAGTTGGTCGGCCCACTCGTTATTTATGTAATGTAAACAGTATACGCTGTAGATGTGAGTCGAGTATTGCTACTGCTGGCCGGCCCACTCGTTATTGATGTTATGTAAACAGTATACGCTGTAGATGTGAGTCGTGTATTGCTACAGCTGGTCGGCCCACTCGTCATTGATGTAATGTAAACAGTATACGCTGTAGAGGTGAGTCGTGTATTGCTACAGCTGGTGGGACCACTCGTTATTGATGTAATGTAAACAGTATACGCTGTAGATGTGAGTAGTATATTGCTGCAGCTGGTGGGCCCACTCGTTATTGGTGTAATGTAAACAGCATACGCTGTAGATGTGAATCGTGTATTGCAACAGCGGGTGGGCCCACTCGTTATTGATGTAATGTAAACTGTATACGCTGAAGATTTGAGTCGTGTATTGCTACAGCTGGTCGGCCCACTCGTTATTGATGTAATGTAAACTGTATACGCTGTAGATGTGAGTCGTGTATTGCTACAGCTGGTGGGCCCACTCGTTATTGATGTAATGTAAACTGTATTCGCTGTAGATTTGAGTCGTGTGCTGCTGCAGCTGTTCGGCCCACTCGTTATTGATGTAATGTAAACGGTATACGCTGTAGAGGTGAGTCGTGTATTGCTACAGCTGGTCAGCCCACTCGTTATTGATGTAATGTAAATTGTATACGCTGTAGATGTGAGTCGTGTATTGCTACAGCTGGTGGGCCCACTCGTTATTGATGTAATGTAAACAGTAAAAGCTGTAGATATGAGTCGTGTATTGCTACAGTTGGTCGGCCCACTCGTTATTGATGTAATGTAAAGAGTATACGCTGTAGATGTGAGTCGTGTATTGCTACAGCTGGTCGGCCCACTCGTTATTGATGTAATGTAAACAGTATACGCTGTAGAGGTGAGTCGTGTATTGCTACAGCTGGTGGGACCACTCGTTATTGATGTAGTGTAAACAGTATCTGTAGATGTGAGTCGTGTATTGCTACAGCAGGTGGGCCCACTCGTTATTGATGTAATATAAACTGTATACGCTGTAGATTTGAGTCGTGTATTGCTACAGCTGGTCGGCCCACTCGTTATTGATGTAATGTAAACTGTATACGCTGTAGATGTGAGTCGTGTATTGCTACAGCTGGTAGGCCCACTCGTTATTGATGTAATGTAAACTGTATACGCTGTAGATTTGAGTCGTGTGCTGCTGCAGCTGGTCGGACCACTCGTTTTTGATGTAATGTAAACAGGATACGCTGTAGAGGTGAGTCGTGTATTGCTACAGCTGGTGGGACCACTCGTTATTGATGTAATTTAAACAGTATACGCTGTAGATGTGAGTCGTCTATTGCTGCAGCTGGTGGACCCACTCGCTATTGATGTAATGTAACAGTATACGCTGTAGTTTTGAGTCGTGTATTGCTACAGCTGGTCGGCCCACTCGTTATTGAAGTAACGTAAACAGTATACGCTTTAGATGTGAGTCGTGTATTGCTACAGCTGGGGGGCCAACTCGTTACTGATGTAATGTAAATTGTATACGCTGTATATATGAGTCGTGTTTTGCTACAGCTGGTCGGCCCACTCGTTATAGATGTAATGTAAACAGTATACGCTGTAGATGTGAGTCGTGTATTGCTGCAGCTGGTGGGCCCACTCGGTATTGATGTAATGTAAATTGTATACGCTTTAGATTTGAGTCGTGTATTGCTACAGCTGGTCGGCCCACTCGTTATTGATGTAATGTAAATTGTATACGCTGTAGATGTGAGTCGTGTATTGCTACAGCTGATGGGCCCACTCGTTATTGATGTAATGTAAACAGTAAACGCTGTAGATATGAGTCGTGTATTGCTACAGTTGGTCGGCCCACTCGTTATTGATGTAATGTAAACAGTATACGCTGTAGATGTGAGTCGTGTATTGCTACAGCTGGTGGGACCACTCGTTATTGATGTAATGTAAAAAGTATACGCTGTAGATTTGAGTCGTGTATTGCTACAGGTGGTCGGCCCACTCGTTATTGATGTAATGTAAACTGTATACGCTGTAGATGTGAGTCGTGTACTGCTACAGCTGGTGGGCCCACTCGTTATTGATGTAATGTAAACTGTATACGCTGTAGATTTGAGTCGTGTGCTGCTGCAGCTGGTCGGCCCACTCGTTATTGATGTAATGTAAACAGTAAACGCTGTAGATATGAGTCGTGTATTGCTACAGTTGGTCGGCCCACTCGTTATTGATGTAATGTAAACAGTATACGCTGTAGATGTGAGTCGTGAATTGCTACAGCTGGTGGGCCCACTCGATATTGATGTAACGTAAATAGTATACGCTGTAGATGTGAGTGGTGTATTGCTACAGCTGGTCGGCCCACTCGTTACTGATGTAATGTAAACAGTAAACGCTGTAGATATGAGTCGTGTATTGCTACAGTTGGTCGGCCCACTCGTTATTGATGTAATGTAAACAGTATACTCTGTAGATGTGAGTCGAGTATTGCTACTGCTGGCCGGCCCACTCGTTATTGATGTTATGTAAACAGTATACGCTGTAGATGTGAGTCGTGTATTGCTACAGCTGGTCGGCCCACTCGTTATTGGTGTAATGTAAACAGTATACGCTGTAGAGGTGAGTCGTGTATTGCTACAGCTGGTGGGACCACTCGTTATTGATGTAATGTAAACAGTATACGCTGTAGATGTGAGTAGTATATTGCTGCAGCTGGTGGGCCCACTCGTTATTGGTGTAATGTAAACAGCATACGCTGTAGATGTGAGTCGTGTATTGCTACATCGGGTGGGCCCACTCGTTATTGATGTAATGTAAACTGTATACGCTGTAGATTTGAGTCGTGTATTGCTACAGCTGGTCGGCCCACTCGTTGTTGATGTAATGTAAACTGTATACGCTGTAGATGTGAGTCGTGTATTGCTGCAGCTGGTGGGCACACTCGTTATTGATGTAATGTAAACTGTATACGCTGTAGATTTGAGTCGTGTATTGCTACAGGTGGTCGGCCCACTCGTTATTGATGTAATGTAAACTGTATACGCTGTAGATGTGAGTCGTGTATTGCTACAGCTGGTCGGCCCACTCGTTATTGATGTAATGTAAACAGTATACGCTGTAGAGGTGAGTCGTGTATTGCTACAGCTGGTGGGACCACTCGTTATTGATGTAATGTAAACAGTATACGCTGTAGATGTGAGTAGTATATTGCTGCAGCTGGTGGGCCCACTCGTTATTGGTGTAATGTAAACAGCATACGCTGTAGATGTGAGTCGTGTATTGCTACAGCGGGTGGGCCCATTCGTAATTGATGTAATGTAAACTGTATACGCTGTAGATTTGAGTCGTGTATTGCTACAGCTGGTCGGCCCACTCGTTATTGATGTAATGTAAACTGTATACGCTGTAGATGTGAGTCGTGTATTGCTACAGCTGGTGGGCCCACTCGTTATTGATGTAATGTAAACTGTATACGCTGTAGATTTGAGTCGTGTGCTGCTGCAGCTGGTCGGCCCACTCGTTATTGATGTAATGTAAACAGTATACGCTGTAGATGTGAGTCGTGAATTGCTACAGCTGGTGGGCCCACTCGATATTGATGTAACGTAAATAGTATACGCTGTAGATGTGAGTCGTGTATTGCTACAGTTGGTCGACCCACTCGTTATTGATGTAATGTAAACAGTATACGCTGTAGATGTGAGTCGAGTATTGCTACTGCTGGCCGGCCCACTCGTTATTGATGTTATGTAAACAGTATACGCTCTAGATGTGAGTCGTGTATTGCTACAGCTGGTCGGCCCACTCGTTATTGATGTAATGTAAACAGTATACGCTGTAGAGGTGAGTCGTGTATTGCTACAGCTGGTGGGACCACTCGTTATTGATGTAATGTAAACAGTATACGCTGTAGATGTGAGTAGTATATTGCTGCAGCTGGTGGGCCCACTCGTTATTGGTGTAATGTAAACACCATACGCTGTAGATGTGAGTCGTGTATTTCTACAGCGGGTGGGCCCACTCGTTATTGATGTAATGTAAACTGTATACGCTGTAGATTTGAGTCGTGTATTGCTACAGCTGGTCGGCCCACTCGTTGTTGATGTAATGTAAACTGTATACGCTGTAGATGTGAGTCGTGTATTGCTGCAGCTGGTGGGCCCACTCGTTATTGATGTAATGTAAACAGTATACGCTGTAGATGTGAGTCGAGTATTGCTACTGCTGGCCGGCCCACTCGTTATTGATGTTATGTAAACAGTATACGCTCTAGATGTGAGTCGTGTATTGCTACAGCTGGTCGGCCCACTCGTTATTGATGTAATGTAAACAGTATACGCTGTAGAGGTGAGTCGTGTATTGCTACAGCTGGTGGGACCACTCGTTATTGATGTAATGTAAACAGTATACGCTGTAGATGTGAGTAGTATATTGCTGCAGCTGGTGGGCCCACTCGTTATTGGTGTAATGTAAACACCATACGCTGTAGATGTGAGTCGTGTATTTCTACAGCGGGTGGGCGCACTCGTTATTGATGTAATGTAAACTGTATACGCTGTAGATTTGAGTCGTGTATTGCTACAGCTGGTCGGCCCACTCGTTGTTGATGTAATGTAAACTGTATACGCTGTAGATGTGAGTCGTGTATTGCTGCAGCTGGTGGGCCCACTCGTTATTGATGTAATGTAAACTGTATACGCTGTAGATGTGAGTCGTGTATTGCTACAGCGGGTGGGCCCACTCGTTATTGATGTAATGTAAACTGTATACGCTGTAGATGTGAGTCGTGTATTGCTACAGCTGGTGGGCCCACTCGTTATTGATGTAATGTAAACTGTATACGCTGTAGATTTGAGTCGTGTGCTGCTGCAGCTGGTCGGCCCACTCGTTATTGATGTAATGTAAACAGTATACGCTGTAGAGGTGAGTCGTGTATTGCTACAGCTGGTCGGCCCACTCGTTATTGGTGTAATGTAAACAGTATACGCTGTAGATGTGAGTCGTGAATTGCTACAGCTAGTGGGCCCACTCGATATTGATGTATCGTAAATAGTATACGCTGTAGATGTGAGTGGTGTATTGCTACAGCTGGTCAGCCCTCTCGTTACTGATGTAATGTAAACAGTAAACGCTGTAGATATGAATCGTGTATTGCTACAGTTGGTCGGCCCACTCGTTATTGATGTAATGTAAACAGTATACGCTGTAGATGTGAGTCGAGTATTGCTACTGCTGGCCGGCCCACTCGTTATTGATGTTATGTAAACAGTATACGCTGTAGATGTGAGTCGTGTATTGCTACAGCTGGTCGGCCCACTCGTCATTGATGTAATGTAAACAGTATCCGCTGTAGAGGTGAGTCGTGTATTGCTACAGCTGGTGGGACCACTCGTTATTGATGTAATGTAAACAGTATACGCTGTAGATGTGAGTAGTATATTGCTGCAGCTGGTGGGCCCACTCGTTATTGGTGTAATGTAAACAGCATACGCTGTAGATGTGAGTCGTGTATTGCAACAGCGGGTGGGCCCACTCGTTATTGATGTAATGTAAACTGTATACGCTGAAGATTTGAGTCGTGTATTGCTACAGCTGGTCGGCCCACTCGTTATTGATGTAATGTAAACTGTATACGCTGTAGATGTGAGTCGTGTATTGCTACAGCTGGTGGGCCCACTCGTTATTGATGTAATGTAAACTGTATTCGCTGTAGATTTGAGTCGTGTGCTGCTGCAGCTGTTCGGCCCACTCGTTATTGATGTAATGTAAACAGTATACGCTGTAGAGGTGAGTCGTGTATTGCTACAGCTGGTCGGCCCACTCGTTATTGATGTAATGTAAATTGTATACGCTGTAGATGTGAGTCGTGTATTGCTACAGCTGGTGGGCCCACTCGTTATTGATGTAATGTAAACAGTAAAAGCTGTAGATATGAGTCGTGTATTGCTACAGTTGGTCGGCCCACTCGTTATTGATGTAATGTAAAGAGTATACGCTGTAGATGTGAGTCGTGTATTGCTACAGCTGGTCGGCCCACTCGTTATTGATGTAATGTAAACAGTATACGCTGTAGAGGTGAGTCGTGTATTGCTACAGCTGGTGGGACCACTCGTTATTGATGTAGTGTAAACAGTATCTGTAGATGTGAGTCGTGTATTGCTACAGCAGGTGGGCCCACTCGTTATTAATGTAATATAAACTGTATACGCTGTAGATTTGAGTCGTGTATTGCTACAGCTGGTCGGCCCACTCGTTATTGATGTAATGTAAACTGTATACGCTGTAGATGTGAGTCGTGTATTGCTACAGCTGGTGGGCCCACTCGTTATTGATGTAATGTAAACTGTATACGCTGTAGATTTGAGTCGTGTGCTGCTGCAGCTGGTCGGACCACTCGTTTTTGATGTAATGTAAACAGGATACGCTGTAGAGGTGAGTCGTGTATTGCTACAGCTGGTGGGACCACTCGTTATTGATGTAATTTAAACAGTATACGCTGTAGATGTGAGTCGTCTATTGCTGCAGCTGGTGGACCCACTCGCTATTGATGTAATGTAACAGTATACGCTGTAGTTTTGAGTCGTGTATTGCTACAGCTGGTCAGCCCACTCGTTATTGAAGTAACGTAAACAGTATACGCTTTAGATGTGAGTCGTGTATTGCTACAGCTGGGGGGCCAACTCGTTACTGATGTAATGTAAACTGTATACGCTGTATATATGAGTCGTGTTTTGCTACAGCTGGTCGGCCCACTCGTTATAGATGTAATGTAAACAGTATACGCTGTAGATGTGAGTCGTGTATTGCTGCAGCTGGTGGGCCCACTCGGTATTGATGTAATGTAAATTGTATACGCTTTAGATTTGAGTCGTGTATTGCTACAGCTGGTCGGCCCACTCGTTATTGATGTAATGTAAATTGTATACGCTGTAGATGTGAGTCGTGTATTGCTACAGCTGATGGGCCCACTCGTTATTGATGTAATGTAAACAGTAAACGCTGTAGATATGAGTCGTGTATTGCTACAGTTGGTCGGCCCACTCGTTATTGATGTAATGTAAACAGTATACGCTGTAGATGTGAGTCGTGTATTGCTACAGCTGGTGGGACCACTCGTTATTGATGTAATGTAAAAAGTATACGCTGTAGATTTGAGTCGTGTATTGCTACAGCTGGTCGGCCCACTCGTTATTGATGTAATGTAAACTGTATACGCTGTAGATGTGAGTCGTGTACTGCTACAGCTGGTGGGCCCACTCGTTATTGATGTAATGTAAACTGTATACGCTGTAGATTTGAGTCGTGTGCTGCTTCAGCTGGTCGGCCCACTCGTTATTGATGTAATGTAAACAGTAAACGCTGTAGATATGAGTCGTGTATTGCTACAGTTGGTCGGCCCACTCGTTATTGATGTAATGTAAACAGTATACGCTGTAGATGTGAGTCGTGAATTGCTACAGCTGGTGGGCCCACTCGATATTGATGTAACGTAAATAGTATACGCTGTAGATGTGAGTGGTGTATTGCTACAGCTGGTCGGCCCACTCGTTACTGATGTAATGTAAACAGTAAACGCTGTAGATATGAGTCGTGTATTGCTACAGTTGGTCGGCCCACTCGTTATTGATGTAATGTAAACAGTATACGCTGTAGATGTGAGTAGTATATTGCTGCAGCTGGTGGGCCCACTCGTTATTGGTGTAATGTAAACAGCATACGCTGTAGATTTGAGTCGTGTGCTGCTGCAGCTGGTCGGCCCACTCGTTATTGATGTAATGTAAACAGTATACGCTGTAGATGTGAGTCGTGAATTGCTACAGCTGGTGGGCCCACTCGATATTGATGTAACGTAAATAGTATACGCTGTAGATGTGAGTCGTGTATTGCTACAGTTGGTCGGCCCACTCGTTATTGATGTAATGTAAACAGTATACGCTGTAGATGTGAGTCGAGTATTGCTACTGCTGGCCGGCCCACTCGTTATTGATGTTATGTAAACAGTATACGCTCTAGATGTGAGTCGTGTATTGCTACAGCTGGTCGGCCCACTCGTTATTGATGTAATGTAAACAGTATACGCTGTAGAGGTGAGTCGTGTATTGCTACAGCTGGTGGGACCACTCGTTATTGATGTAATGTAAACAGTATACGCTGTAGATGTGAGTAGTATATTGCTGCAGCTGGTGGGCCCACTCGTTATTGGTGTAATGTAAACACCATACGCTGTAGATGTGAGTCGTGTATTTCTACAGCGGGTGGGCCCACTCGTTATTGATGTAATGTAAACTGTATACGCTGTAGATGTGAGTCGTGTATTGCTGCAGCTGGTGGGCCCACTCGTTATTGATGTAATGTAAACTGTATACGCTGTAGATTTGAGTCGTGTATTGCTAGAGCTGGTCGGCCCACTCGTTATTGATGTAATGTAAACTGTATACGCTGTAGATGTGAGTCGTGTATTGCTACAGCTGGTCGGCCCACTCGTTATTGATGTAATGTAAACAGTATACGCTGTAGAGGTGAGTCGTGTATTGCTACAGCTGGTGGGACCACTCGTTATTGATGTAATGTAAACAGTATACGCTGTAGATGTGAGTAGTATATTGCTGCAGCTGGTGGGCCCACTCGTTATTGGTGTAATGTAAACAGCATACGCTGTAGATGTGAGTCGTGTATTGCTACAGCGGGTGGGCCCACTCGTTATTGATGTAATGTAAACTGTATACGCTGTAGATTTGAGTCGTGTATTGCTACAGCTGGTCGGCCCACTCGTTATTGATGTAATGTAAACTGTATACGCTGTAGATGTGAGTCGTGTATTGCTACAGCTGGTGGGCCCACTCGTTATTGATGTAATGTAAACTGTATACGCTGTAGATTTGAGTCGTGTGCTGCTGCAGCTGGTCGGCCCACTCGTTATTGATGTAATGTAAACAGTATACGCTGTAGAGGTGAGTCGTGTATTGCTACAGCTGGTCGGCCCACTCGTTATTGGTGTAATGTAAACAGTATACGCTGTAGATGTGAGTCGTGAATTGCTACAGCTAGTGGGCCCACTCGATATTGTTGTAACGTAAATAGTATACGCTGTAGATGTGAGTGGTGTATTGCTACAGCTGGTCAGCCCACTCGTTACTGATGTAATGTAAACAGTAAACGCTGTAGATATGAATCGTGTATTGCTACAGTTGGTCGGCCCACTCGTTATTGATGTAATGTAAACAGTATACGCTGTAGATGTGAGTCGAGTATTGCTACTGCTGGCCGGCCCACTCGTTATTGATGTTATGTAAACAGTATACGCTGTAGATGTGATTCGTGTATTGCTACAGCTGGTCGGCCCACTCGTCATTGATGTAATGTAAACAGTATACGCTGTAGAGGTGAGTCGTGTATTGCTACAGCTGGTGGGACCACTCGTTATTGATGTAATGTAAACAGTATACGCTGTAGATGTGAGTAGTATATTGCTGCAGCTGGTGGGCCCACTCGTTATTGGTGTAATGTAAACAGCATACGCTGTAGATGTGAGTCGTGTATTGCAACAGCGGGTGGGCCCACTCGTTATTGATGTAATGTAAACTATATACGCTGAAGATTTGAGTCGTTTATTGCTACAGCTGGTCGGCCCACTCGTTATTGATGTAATGTAAACTGTATACGCTGTAGATGTGAGTCGTTTATTGCTACAGCTGGTGGGCCCACTCGTTATTGATGTAATGTAAACTGTATTCGCTGTAGATTTGAGTCGTGTGCTGCTGCAGCTGTTCGGCCCACTCGTTATTGATGTAATGTAAACAGTATATGCTGTAGAGGTGAGTCGTGTATTGCTACAGCTGGTGGGACCACTCGTTATTGATGTAATGTAAACAGTATCTGTAGATGTGAGTCGTGTATTGCTACAGCAGGTGGGCCCACTCGTTATTGATGTAATATAAACTGTATACGCTGTAGATTTGAGTCGTGTATTGCTACAGCTGGTCGGCCTACTCGTTATTGATGTAATGTAAACTGTATACGCTGTAGATGTGAGTCGTGTATTGCTACAGCTGGTGGGCCCACTCGTTATTGATGTAATGTAAACTGTATACGCTGTAGATTTGAGTCGTGTGCTGCTGCAGCTGGTCGGACCACTCGTTTTTGATGTAATGTAAACAGGATACGCTGTAGAGGTGAGTCGTGTATTGCTACAGCTGGTGGGACCACTCGTCATTGATGTAATTTAAACAGTATACGCTGTAGATGTGAGTCGTCTATTGCTGCAGCTGGTGGACCCACTCGCTATTGATGTAATGTAACAGTATACGCTGTAGTTTTGAGTCGTGTATTGCTACAGCTGGTCGGCCCACTCGTTATTGAAGTAACGTAAACAGTATACGCTTTAGATGTGAGTCGTGTATTGCTACAGCTGGGGGGCCAACTCGTTACTGATGTAATGTAAACTGTATACGCTGTATATATGAGTCGTGTTTTGCTACAGCTGTTCGGCCCACTCGTTATAGATGTAATGTAAACAGTATACGCTGTAGATGTGAGTCGTGTATTGCTGCAGCTGGTGGGCCCACTCGGTATTGATGTAATGTAAATTGTATACGCTTTAGATTTGAGTCGTGTATTGCTACAGCTGGTCGGCCCACTCGTTATTGATGTAATGTAAATTGTATACGCTGTAGATGTGAGTCGTGTATTGCTACAGCTGATGGGCCCACTCGTTATTGATGTAATGTAAACAGTAAACGCTGTAGATGTGAGTGGTGTATTGCTACAGCTGGTCAGCCCACTCGTTACTGATGTAATGTAAACAGTAAACGCTGTAGATATGAATCGTGTATTGCTACAGTTGGTCGGCCCACTCGTTATTGATGTAATGTAAACAGTATACGCTGTAGATGTGAGTCGAGTATTGCTACTGCTGGCCGGCCCACTCGTTATTGATGTTATGTAAACAGTATACGCTGTAGATGTGATTCGTGTATTGCTACAGCTGGTCGGCCCACTCGTCATTGATGTAATGTAAACAGTATACGCTGTAGAGGTGAGTCGTGTATTGCTACAGCTGGTGGGACCACTCGTTATTGATGTAATGTAAACAGTATACGCTGTAGATGTGAGTAGTATATTGCTGCAGCTGGTGGGCCCACTCGTTATTGGTGTAATGTAAACAGCATACGCTGTAGATGTGAGTCGTGTATTGCAACAGCGGGTGGGCCCACTCGTTATTGATGTAATGTAAACTATATACGCTGAAGATTTGAGTCGTTTATTGCTACAGCTGGTCGGCCCACTCGTTATTGATGTAATGTAAACTGTATACGCTGTAGATGTGAGTCGTTTATTGCTACAGCTGGTGGGCCCACTCGTTATTGATGTAATGTAAACTGTATTCGCTGTAGATTTGAGTCGTGTGCTGCTGCAGCTGTTCGGCCCACTCGTTATTGATGTAATGTAAACAGTATATGCTGTAGAGGTGAGTCGTGTATTGCTACAGCTGGTGGGACCACTCGTTATTGATGTAATGTAAACAGTATCTGTAGATGTGAGTCGTGTATTGCTACAGCAGGTGGGCCCACTCGTTATTGATGTAATATAAACTGTATACGCTGTAGATTTGAGTCGTGTATTGCTACAGCTGGTCGGCCTACTCGTTATTGATGTAATGTAAACTGTATACGCTGTAGATGTGAGTCGTGTATTGCTACAGCTGGTGGGCCCACTCGTTATTGATGTAATGTAAACTGTATACGCTGTAGATTTGAGTCGTGTGCTGCTGCAGCTGGTCGGACCACTCGTTTTTGATGTAATGTAAACAGGATACGCTGTAGAGGTGAGTCGTGTATTGCTACAGCTGGTGGGACCACTCGTCATTGATGTAATTTAAACAGTATACGCTGTAGATGTGAGTCGTCTATTGCTGCAGCTGGTGGACCCACTCGCTATTGATGTAATGTAACAGTATACGCTGTAGTTTTGAGTCGTGTATTGCTACAGCTGGTCGGCCCACTCGTTATTGAAGTAACGTAAACAGTATACGCTTTAGATGTGAGTCGTGTATTGCTACAGCTGGGGGGCCAACTCGTTACTGATGTAATGTAAACTGTATACGCTGTATATATGAGTCGTGTTTTGCTACAGCTGTTCGGCCCACTCGTTATAGATGTAATGTAAACAGTATACGCTGTAGATGTGAGTCGTGTATTGCTGCAGCTGGTGGGCCCACTCGGTATTGATGTAATGTAAATTGTATACGCTTTAGATTTGAGTCGTGTATTGCTACAGCTGGTCGGCCCACTCGTTATTGATGTAATGTAAATTGTATACGCTGTAGATGTGAGTCGTGTATTGCTACAGCTGATGGGCCCACTCGTTATTGATGTAATGTAAACAGTAAACGCTGTAGATATGAGTCGTGTATTGCTACAGTTGGTCGGCCCACTCGTTATTGATGTAATGTAAACAGTATACGCTGTAGATGTGAGTCGTGTATTGCTACAGCTGGTGGGACCACTCGTTATTGATGTAATGTAAAAAGTATACGCTGTAGATGTGAGTAGTATATTGCTGCAGCTGGAGGGCCCACTCGTTATTGGTGTAATGTAAACAGCATACGCTGTAGATGTGAGTCGTGTATTGCTACAGCGGGTGGGCCCACTCGTTATTGATGTAAAGTAAACTGTATACGCTGTAGATTTGAGTCGTGTATTGCTACAGCTGGTCGGCCCACTCGTTATTGATGTAATGTAAACTGTATACGCTGTAGATGTGAGTCGTGTACTGCTACAGCTGGTGGGCCCACTCGTTATTGATGTAATGTAAACTGTATACGCTGTAGATTTGAGTCGTGTGCTGCTGCAGCTGGTCGGCCCACTCGTTATTGATGTAATGTAAACAGTATACGCTGTCGATGTGAGTCGTGTATTGCTCCAGCTGGTGGGCCCACTCTTTATTGATGTAATGTAAACAGTATACGCTGTAGATTTGAGTCGTGTATTGCTACAGCTGGTCGGCCCACTCGTTATTGATGTAATGTAAACTGTATACGCTGTAGATGTGAGTTGTGTATTGCTACAGCTGGTGGGCCCACTCGTTATTGATGTAATGTAAACTGTATACGCTGTAGATTTGAGTCGTGTGCTGCTGCAGCTGGTCGGCCCACTCGTTATTGATGTAATATAAACAGTATACGCTGTAGAGGTGAGTCGTGTATTGCTACAGCTGGTGGGACCACTCGTTATTGATGTAATGTAAACAGTATACGCTGTAGATGTGAGTAGTATATTGCTGCAGCTGGTGGGCCCACTCGTTATTGGTGTAATGTAAACAGCATACGCTGTAGATGTGAGTCGTGTATTGCTACAGCGGGTGGGCCCACTCGTTATTGATGTAATGTAAACTGTATACGCTGTAGATTTGAGTCGTTTATTGCTACAGCTGGTCGGCCCACTCGTTATTGATGTAATGTAAACTGTATACGCTGTAGATGTGAGTCGTGTATTGCTACAGCTGGTGGGCCCACTCGTTATTGATGTAATGTAAACTGTATTCGCTGTAGATTTGAGTCGTGTGCTGCTGCAGCTGGTCGGCCCACTCGTTATTGATGTAATGTAAATAGTATACGCTGTAGAGGTGAGTCGTGTATTGCTACAGCTGGTCGGCCCTCTCGTTATTGATGTAATGTAAATTGTATACGCTGTAGATGTGAGTCATGTATTGCTACAGCTGGTGGGCCCACTCGTTATTGATGTAATGTAAACAGTAAAAGCTGTAGATATGAGTCGTGTATTGCTACAGTTGGTCGGCCCACTCGTTATTGATGTAATGTAAACAGTATACGCTGTAGATGTGAGTCGTGTATTGCTACAGCTGGTCGGCCCACTCGTTATTGATGTAATGTAAACAATATACGCTGTAGATATGAGTCGTTTATTGCTACAGTTGGTCGGCCCACTCGTTATTGATGTAATGTAAATTGTATACGCTGTAGATGTGAGTCATGTATTGCTACAACTGGTGGGCCCACTCGTTATTGATGTAATGTAAACAGTAAAAGCTGTAGATATGAGTCGTGTATTGCTACAGTTGGTCGGCCCACTCGTTATTGATGTAATGTAAACAGTATACGCTGTAGATGTGAGTCTTGTATTGCTACAGCTGGTCGGCCCACTCGTTATTGATGTAATGTAAACAATATACGCTGTAGATATGAGTCATGTATTGCTACAGTTGGTCGGCCCACTCGTTATTGATGTAATGTAAATTGTATACGCTGTAGATGTGAGTCATGTATTGCTACAGCTGGTGGGCCCACTCGTTATTGATGTAATGTAAACAGTAAAAGCTGTATATATGAGTCGTGTATGGCTACAGTTGGTCGGCCCACTCGTTATTGATGTAATGTAAACAATATACGCTGTAGAGGTGAGTCGTGTATTGCTACAGCTGGTGGGACCACTCGTTATTGATGTAATGTAAACAGCATACGCTGTAGATGTGAGTCGTGTATTGCTACAGCAGGTGGGCCCACTCGTTATTGATGTAATATAAACTGTATACGCTGTAGATTTGAGTCGTGTATTGCTACAGCTGGTCGGCCCATTCGTTATTGATGTAATGTAAACTGTATACGCTGTAGATGTGAGTCGTGTATTGCTACAGCTGGTGGGCCCACTCGTTATTTAATGTAATGTAAACTGTATACGCTGTAGATTTGAGTCGTGTGCTGCTGCAGCTGATCGGCCCACTCGTTATTGATGTAATGTAAACAGGATACGCTGTAGAGGTGAGTCGTGTATTGCTACAGCCGGTGGGATCACTCGTTATTGATGTAATTTAAACAGTATACGCTGTAGATGTGAGTCGTCTATTGCTGCAGCTGGTGGACCCACTCGCTATTGATGTAATATAACAGTATACGCTGTAGATTTGAGTCGAGTATTGCTACAGCTGGTCGGCCCACACGTTATTGAAGTAATGTAAACAGTATACGCTTTAGATGTGAGTCGTGTATTGCTACAGCTGGGGGGCCAACTCGTTACTGGTGTAATGTAAACAGTATACGCTGTAGATATGAGTCGTGTTTTGCTACAGCTGGTCGGCCCACTCGTTATAGATGTAATGTAAACAGTATAGGCTGTAGATGTGAGTCGTGTATTGCTGCAGCTGGTGGGCCCACTCGGTATTGATGTAATGTAAAATGTATATGCTTTAGATTTGAGTCGTGTATTGCTACAGCTGGTCGGCCCACTCGTTATTGATGTAATGTAAATTGTATACGCTGTAGATGTGAGTCGTGTATTGCTACAGCTGGTGGGCCCACTCGTTATTGATGTAATGTAAACAGTAAACGCTGTAGATATGAGTCGTGTATTGCTACAGTTGGTCGGCCCACTCGTTATTGATGTAATGTAAACAGTATACGCTGTAGATGTGAGTCGTGTATTGCTACAGCTGGTGGGACCACTCGTTATTGATGTAATGTAAAAAGTATACGTTGTAGATGTGAGTAGTATATTGCTGCAGCTGGTGTGCCCACTCGTTATTGGTATAATGTAAACAGCATACGCTGTAGATGTGAGACGTCTATTGCTGCAGCTGGTGGACCCACTCGCTATTGATGTAATGTAACAGTATACGCTGTAGATTTGAGTCGTGTATTGCTAAAGCTGGTCGGCCCACTCGTTATTGAAGTAATGTAAACAGTATACGCTTTAGATGTGAGTCGTGTATTGCTACAGCTGGTGGGCCAACTCGTTACTGATGTAATGTAAACAGTATACGCTGTAGATATGAGTCGTGTATTGCTACAGCTGGTCGGCCCACTCGTTATAGATGTAATGTAAACAGTATACGCTGTGGATATGAGTCGTGTATTGCTGCAGCTGGTGGGCCCACTCGTTATTGATGTAATGTAAACTGTATACGCTTTAGATTTGAGTCGTGTATTGCTACAGCTGGTCGGCCCACTCGTTATTGATGTAATGTAAATTGTATACGCTGTAGATGTGAGTCGTGTATTGCTACAGCTGGTGGGCCCGCTCGTTATTGATGTAATGTAAACAGTAAACGCTGTAGATATGAGTCGTGTATTGCTACAGTTGGTCGGCCCACTCGTTATTGATGTAATGTAAACAGTATACGCTGTAGATGTGAGTCGTGTATTGCTACAGCTGGTGGGACCACTCGTTATTGATGTAATGTAAAAAGTATACGCTGTAGATGTGAGTAGTATATTGCTGCAGCTGGAGGGCCCACTCGTTATTGGTGTAATGTAAACAGCATACGCTGTAGATGTGAGTCGTGTATTGCTACAGCGGGTGGGCCCACTCGTTATTGATGTAATGTAAACTGTAAACGCTGTAGATTTGAGTCCTGTATTGCTACAGCTGGTCGGCCCACTCGTTATTGATGTAATGTAAACTGTATACGCTGTAGATGTGAGTTGTGTATTGCTACAGCTGGTGGGCCCACTCGTTATTGATGTAATGTAAACTGTATACGCTGTAGATTTGAGTCGTGTGCTGTTGCAGCTGGTCGGCCCACTCGTTATTGATGTAATATAAACAGTATACGCTGTAGAGGTGATTCGTGTATTGCTACAGCTGGTGGGACCACTCGTTATTGATGTAATGTAAACATTATACGCTGTAGATGTGAGTAGTATATTGCTGCAGCTGGTCGGTCCACTCGTTATTGATGTAAAGTAAACAGTATACGCTGTAGATGTGAGTCGTGTATTGCTCCAGCTGGTGGGCCCACTCTTTATTGATGTAATGTAAACAGTATACGCTGTAGATTTGAGTCGTGTATTGCTACAGCTGGTCGGCCCACTCGTTATTGATGTAATGTAAACTGTATACGCTGTAGATGTGAGTTGTGTATTGCTACAGCTGGTGGGCCCACTCGTTATTGATGTAATGTAAACTGTATACGCTGTAGATTTGAGTCGTGTGCTGCTGCAGCTGGTCGGCCCACTCGTTATTGATGTAATATAAACAGTATACGCTGTAGAGGTGATTCGTGTATTGCTACAGCTGGTGGGACCACTCGTTATTGATGTAATGTAAACAGTATACGCTGTAGATGTGAGTAGTATATTGCTGCAGCTGGTGGGCCCACTCGTTATTGGTGTAATGTAAACAGCATACGCTGTAGATGTGAGTCGTGTATTGCTACAGCGGGTGGGCCCACTCGTTATTGATGTAATGTAAACTGTATACGCTGTAGATTTGAGTCGTGTATTGCTACAGCTGGTCGGCCCACTCGTTATTGATGTAATGTAAACTGTATACGCTGTTGATGTGAGTCGTGTATTGCTACAGCTGGTGGGCCCACTCGTTATTGATGTAATGTAAACTGTATACGCTGTAGATTTGAGTCGTGTGCTGCTGCAGCTGGTCGGCCCACTCGTTATTGATGTAATGTAAACAGGATACGCTGTAGAGGTGAGTCGTGTATTGCTACAGCTGGTGGGACCACTCGTTATTGATGTAATTTAAACAGTATACTCTGTAGATGTGAGACGTCTATTGCTGCAGCTGGTGGACCCACTCGCTATTGATGTAATGTAACAGTATACGCTGAAGATTTGAGTCGTGTATTGCTACAGCTGGTCGGCCCACTCGTTATTGATGTAGTGTAAACTGTATACGCTTTAGATTTGAGTCGTGTATTGCTACAGCTGGTCGGCCCACTCGTTATTGATGTAATGTAAATTGTATACGCTGTAGATGTGAGTCGTGTATTGCTGCAGCTGGTGGGCCCACTCGTTATTGATGTAGTGTCAACTGTATACGCTTTAGATTTGAGTCGTGTATTGCTACAGCTGGTCGGCCCACTCGTTATTGATGTAATGTAAATTGTATACGCTGTAGATGTGAGTCGTGTATTGCTACAGCTGGTGGGCCCACTCGTTATTGATGTAATGTAAACAGTAAACGCTGTAGATATGAGTCGTGTATTGCTACAGTTGGTCGGCCCACTCGTTATTGATGTAATGTAAACAGTATACGCTGTAGATGTGAGTCGTGTATTGCTACAGCTGGTGGGACCACTCGTTATTGATGTAATGTAAAAAGTATACGCTGTAGATGTGAGTAGTATATTGCTACAGCTGGTGGGCCCACTCGTTATTGATGTAATGTAAACTGTATACGCTGTAGATTTGAGTCGTGTGCTGCTGCAGCTGGTCGGACCACTCGTTTTTGATGTAATGTAAACAGGATACGCTGTAGAGGTGAGTCGTGTATTGCTACAGCTGGTGGGACCACTCGTTATTGATGTAATTTAAACAGTATACGCTGTAGATGTGAGTCGTCTATTGCTGCAGCTGGTGGACCCACTCGCTATTGATGTAATGTAACAGTATACGCTGTAGATTTGAGTCGTGTATTGCTACAGCTGGTCGGCCTACTCGTTATTGAAGTAACGTAAACAGTATACGCTTTAGATGTGAGTCGTGTATTGCTACAGCTGGGGTGCCAACTCGTTACTGATGTAATGTAAACAGTATACGCTGTAGATGTGAGTCGTGTATTGCTGCAGCTGGTGGGCCCACTCGGTATTGATGTAATGTAAATTGTATACGCTTTAGATTTGAGTCGTGTATTGCTACAGCTGGTGGGCCCACTCGTTATTGATGTAATGTAAATAGTATACGCTGTAGATGTGAGTAGTATATTGCTGCAGCTGGTGGGCCCACTCGTTATTGGTGTAATGTAAACAGCATACGCTGTAGATGTGAGTCGTGTATTGCTACAGCGGGTGGGCCCACTCGTTATTGATGTAATGTAAACAGTATACGCTGTAGATGTGAGTCGTGTATTGCTACAGCAGGTCGGCCCACTCGTTATTGATGTAATGTAAACAGTAAACGCTGTAGATATGAGTCGTGTATTGCTACAGTTGGTCGGCCCACTCGTTATTGATGTAATGTAAACAGTATACGCTGTAGATGTGAGTCGTGTATTGCTACAGCTGGTGGGACCACTCGTTATTGATGTAATGTAAAAAGTATACGCTGTAGATGTGAGTAGTATATTGCTGCAGCTGGAGGGCCCACTCGTTATTGGTGTATCGTAAACAGCATACGCTGTAGATGTGAGTCGTGTATTGCTACAGCGGGTGGGCCCACTCGTTATTGATGTAATGTAAACTGTATACGCTGTAGATTTGAGTCCTGTATTGCTACAGCTGGTCGGCCCACTCGTTATTGATGTAATGTAAACTGTATACGCTGTAGATGTGAGTTGTGTATTGCTACAGCTGGTGGGCCCACTCGTTATTGATGTAATGTAAACTGTATACGCTGTTGATTTGAGTCGTGTGCTGCTGCAGCTGGTCGGCCCACTCGTTATTGATGTAATATAAACAGTATACGCTGTAGAGGTGATTCGTGTATTGCTACAGCTGGTGGGACCACTCGTTATTGATGTAATGTAAACAGTATACGCTGTACATGTGAGTAGTATATTGCTGCAGCTGGTGGGCCCACTCGTTATTGGTGTAATGTAAACTGTATACGCTGTAGATTTGAGTCCTGTATTGCTACAGCTGGTCGGCCCACTCGTTATTGATGTAATGTAAACAGTATACGCTGTAGATGTGAGTCGAGTATTGCTACTGCTGGCCGGCCCACTCGTTATTGATGTTATGTAAACAGTATACGCTGTAGATGTGAGTCGTGTATTGCTACAGCTGGTCGGCCCACTCGTTATTGATGTAATGTAAACAGTATACGCTGTAGAGGTGAGTTGTGTATTGCTACAGCTGGTGGGACCACTCGTTATTGATGTAATGTAAACAGTATACGCTGTAGATGTGAGTAGTATATTGCTGCAGCTGGTGGGCCCACTCGTTATTGGTGTAATGTAAACAGCATACGCTGTAGATGTGAGTCGTGTATTGCAACAGCGGGTGGGTCCACTCGTTAATGATGTAATGTAAACTGTATACGCTGTAGATTTGAGTCGTGTATTGCTACAGCTGGTCGGCCCACTCGTTATTGATGTAATGTAAACTGTATACGCTGTAGATGTGAGTCGTGTATTGCTACAGCTGATGGGCCCACTCGTTATTGATGTAATGTAAACTGTTTCGCTGTAGATTTGAGTCGTGTGCTGCTGCAGCTGTTCGGCCCACTCGTTATTGATGTAATGTAAACAGTATACGCTGTAGAGGTGAGTCGTGTATTGCTACAGCTGGACGGCCCACTCGTTATTGATGTAATGTAAATTGTATACGCTGTAGATGTGAGTCGTGTATTGCTACAGCTGGTGGGCCCACTCGTTATTGATGTAATGTAAACAGTAAAAGCTGTAGATATGAGTCGTGTATTGCTACAGTTGGTCAGCCCACTCTTTATTGATGTAATGTAAAGAGTATACGCTGTAGATGTGAGTCGTGTATTGCTACAGCTGGTGGGACCACTCGTTATTGATGTAATGTAAACAGTATCTGTAGATGTGAGTCGTGTATTGCTACAGCAGGTGGGCCCACTCGTTATTGATGTAATATAAACTGTATACGCTGTAGATTTGAGTCGTGTATTGCTACAGCTGGTCGGCCCACTCGTTATTGATGTAATGTAAACTGTATACGCTGTAGATGTGAGTCGTGTATTGCTACAGCTGGTGGGCCCATTCGTTATTGATGTAATGTAAACTGTATACGCTGTAGATTTGAGTCGTGTGCTGCTGCAGCTGGTCGGACCACTCGTTTTTGATGTAATGTAAACAGGATACGCTGTAGAGGTGAGTCGTGTATTGCTACAGCTGGTGGGACCACTCGTTATTGATGTACTTTAAACAGTATACGCTGTAGATGTGAGTCGTCTATTGCTGCAGCTGGTGGACCCACTCGCTATTGATGTAATGTAACAGTATACGCTGTAGATTTGAGTCGTGTATTGCTACAGCTGGTCGGCCTACTCGTTATTGAAGTAACGTAAACAGTATACGCTTTAGATGTGAGTCGTGTATTGCTACAGCTGGGGTGCCAACTCGTTACTGATGTAATGTAAACAGTATACGCTGTATATATGAGTCGTGTTTTGCTACAGCTGGTCGGCCCACTCGTTATAGATGTAATGTAAACAGTATACGCTGTAGATGTGAGTCGTGTATTGCTGCAGCTGGTGGGCCCACTCGGTATTGATGTAATGTAAATTGTATACGCTTTAGATTTGAGTCGTGTATTGCTACAGCTGGTGGGCCCACTCGTTATTGATGTAATGTAAATAGTATACGCTGTAGATGTGAGTAGTATATTGCTGCAGCTGGTGGGCCCACTCGTTATTGGTGTAATGTAAACAGCATACGCTGTAGATGTGAGTCGTGTATTGCTACAGCGGGTGGGCCCACTCGTTATTGATGTAATGTAAACAGTATACGCTGTAGATGTGAGTCGTGTATTGCTCCAGCTGGTGGGCCCACTCTTTATTGATGTAATGTAAACAGTATACGCTGTAGATTTGAGTCGTGTATTGCTACAGCTGGTCGGCCCACTCGTTATTGATGTAATGTAAACTGTATACGCTGTAGATGTGAGTTGTGTATTCCTACAGCTGGTGGGCCCACTCGTTATTGATGTAATGTAAACTGTATACGCTGTAGATTTGAGTCGTGTGCTGCTGCAGCTGGTCGGCCCACTCGTTATTGATGTAATATAAACAGTATACGCTGTAGAGGTGATTCGTGTATTGCTACAGCTGGTGGGACCACTCGTTATTGATGTAATGTAAACAGTATACGCTGTAGATGTGAGTAGTATATTGCTGCAGCTGGTGGGCCCACTCGTTATTGGTGTAATGTAAACAGCATACGCTGTAGATGTGAGTCGTGTATTGCTACAGCGGGTGGGCCCACTCGTTATTGATGTAATGTAAACTGTATACGCTGTAGATTTGAGTCGTGTATTGCTACAGCTGGTCGGCCCACTCGTTATTGATGTAATGTAAACTGTATACGCTGTAGATGTGAGTCGTGTATTGCTACAGCTGGTGGGCCCACTCGTTATTGATGTAATGTAAACTGTATACGCTGTAGATTTGAGTCGTGTGCTGCTGCAGCTGGTCGGCCCACTCGTTATTGATGTAATGTAAACAGGATACGCTGTAGAGGTGAGTCGTGTATTGCTACAGCTGGTGGGACCACTCGTTATTGATGTAATTTAAACAGTATACTCTGTAGATGTGAGACGTCTATTGCTGCAGCTGGTGGACCCACTCGCTATTGATGTAATGTAACAGTATACGCTGAAGATTTGAGTCGTGTATTGCTACAGCTGGTCGGCCCACTCGTTATTGATGTAGTGTAAACTGTATACGCTTTAGATTTGAGTCGTGTATTGCTACAGCTGGTCGGCCCACTCGTTATTGATGTAATGTAAATTGTATACGCTGTAGATGTGAGTCGTGTATTGCTGCAGCTGGTGGGCCCACTCGTTATTGATGTAGTGTAAACTGTATACGCTTTAGATTTGAGTCGTGTATTGCTACAGCTGGTCGGCCCACTCGTTATTGATGTAATGTAAATTGTATACGCTGTAGATGTGAGTCGTGTATTGCTACAGCTGGTGGGCCCACTCGTTATTGATGTAATGTAAACAGTAAACGCTGTAGATGTGAGTCGTGTATTGCTACAGCTGGTGGGACCACTCGTTATTGATGTAATGTAAAAAGTATACGCTGTAGATGTGAGTAGTATATTGCTGCAGCTGGAGGGCCCACTCGTTATTGGTGTAACGTAAACAGCATACGCTGTAGATGTGAGTCGTGTATTGCTACAGCGGGTGGGCCCACTCGTTATTGATGTAATGTAAACTGTATACGCTGTAGATTTGAGTCGTGTATTGCTACAGCTGGTCGGCCCACTCGTTATTGATGTAATGTAAACTGTATACGCTGTAGATGTGAGTAGTATATTGCTGCAGCTGGTGGGCCCACTCGTTATTGGTGTAATGTAAACTGTATACGCTGTAGATTTGAGTCCTGTATTGCTACAGCTGGTCGGCCCACTCGTTATTGATGTAATGTAAACAGTATACGCTGTAGATGTGAGTCGAGTATTGCTACTGCTGGCCGGCCCACTCGTTATTGATGTTATGTAAACAGTATACGCTGTAGATGTGAGTCGTGTATTGCTACAGCTGGTCGGCCCACTCGTTATTGATGTAATGTAAACAGTATACGCTGTAGAGGTGAGTTGTGTATTGCTACAGCTGGTGGGACCACTCGTTATTGATGTAATGTAAACAGTATACGCTGTAGATGTGAGTAGTATATTGCTGCAGCTGGTGGGCCCACTCGTTATTGGTGTAATGTAAACAGCATACGCTGTAGATGTGAGTCGTGTATTGCAACAGCGGGTGGGCCCACTCGTTAATGATGTAATGTAAACTGTATACGCTGTAGATTTGAGTCGTGTATTGCTACAGCTGGTCGGCCCACTCGTTATTGATGTAATGTAAACTGTATACGCTGTAGATGTGAGTCGTGTATTGCTACAGCTGGTGGGCCCACTCGTTATTGATGTAATGTAAACTGTATTCGCTGTAGATTTGAGTCGTGTGCTGCTGCAGCTGTTCGGCCCACTCGTTATTGATGTAATGTAAACAGTATACGCTGTAGAGGTGAGTCGTGTATTGCTACAGCTGGTCGGCCCACTCGTTATTGATGTAATGTAAATTGTATACGCTGTAGATGTGAGTCGTGTATTGCTACAGCTGGTGGGCCCACTCGTTATTGATGTAATGTAAACAGTAAAAGCTGTAGATATGAGTCGTGTATTGCTACAGTTGGTCAGCCCACTCGTTATTGATGTAATGTAAAGAGTATACGCTGTAGATGTGAGTCGTGTATTGCTACAGCTGGTGGGACCACTCGTTATTGATGTAATGTAAACAGTATCTGTAGATGTGAGTCGTGTATTGCTACAGCAGGTGGGCCCACTCGTTATTGATGTAATATAAACTGTATACGCTGTAGATTTGAGTCGTGTATTGCTACAGCTGGTCGGCCCACTCGTTATTGATGTAATGTAAACTGTATACGCTGTAGATGTGAGTCGTGTATTGCTACAGATGGTGGGCCCACTCGTTATTGATGTAATGTAAACTGTATACGCTGTAGATTTGAGTCGTGTGCTGCTGCAGCTGGTCGGACCACTCGTTTTTGATGTAATGTAAACAGGATACGCTGTAGAGGTGAGTCGTGTATTGCTACAGCTGGTGGGACCACTCGTTATTGATGTAATTTAAACAGTATACGCTGTAGATGTGAGTCGTCTATTGCTGCAGCTGGTGGACCCACTCGCTATTGATGTAATGTAACAGTATACGCTGTAGATTTGGGTCGTGTATTGCTACAGCTGGTCGGCCTACTCGTTATTGAAGTAACGTAAACAGTATACGCTTTAGATGTGAGTCGTGTATTGCTACAGCTAGGGTGCCAACTCGTTACTGATGTAATGTAAACAGTATACGCTGTATATATGAGTCGTGTTTTGCTACAGCTGGTCGGCCCACTCGTTATAGATGTAATGTAAACAGTATACGCTGTAGATGTGAGTCGTGTATTGCTGCAGCTGGTGGGCCCACTCGGTATTGATGTAATGTAAATTGTATACGCTTTAGATTTGAGTCGTGTATAGCTACAGCTGGTGGGCCCACTCGTTATTGATGTAATGTAAACTGTATACGCTGTAGATTTGAGTCGTGTGCTGCTGCAGCTGGTCGGCCCACTCGTTATTGATGTAATATAAACAGTATACGCTGTAGAGGTGATTCGTGTATTGCTACAGCTGGTGGGACCACTCGTTATTGATGTAATGTAAATAGTATACGCTGTAGATGTGAGTAGTATATTGCTGCAGCTGGTGGGCCCACTCGTTATTGGTGTAATGTAAACAGCATACGCTGTAGATGTGAGTCGTGTATTGCTACAGCGGGTGGGCCCACTCGTTATTGATGTAATGTAAACTGTATACGCTGTAGATTTGAGTCGTGTATTGCTACAGCTGGTCGGCCCACTCGTTATTGATGTAATGTAAACTGTATACGCTGTAGATGTGAGTCGTGTATTGCTACATCTGGTGGGCCCACTCGTTATTGATGTAATGTAAACTGTATACGCTGTAGATTTGAGTCGTGTGCTGCTGCAGCTGGTCGGCCCACTCGTTATTGATGTAATGTAAACAGGATACGCTGTAGAGGTGAGTCGTGTATTGCTACAGCTGGTGGGACCACTCGTTATTGATGTAATTTAAACAGTATACGCTGTAGATGTGAGACGTCTATTGCTGCAGCTGGTGGACCCACTCGCTATTGATGTAATGTAACAGTATACGCTGTAGATTTGAGTCGTGTATTGCTACAGCTGGTCGGCCCACTCGTTATTGAAGTAATGTAAACAGTATACGCTTTAGATGTGAGTCGTGTATTGCTACAGCTGGTGGGCCAACTCGTTACTGATGTAATGTAAACAGTATACGCTGTAGATATGAGTCGTGTATTGCTACAGCTGGTCGGCCCACTCGTTATAGATGTAATGTAAACAGTATACGCTGTAGATGTGAGTCGTGTATTGCTGCAGCTGGTGGGCCCACTCGTTATTGATGTAATGTAAACTGTATACGGTTTAGATTTGAGTCGTGTATTGCTACAGCTGGTCGGCCCACTCGTTATTGATGTAATATAAACAGTATACGCTGTAGAGGTGAGTCGTGTATTGCTACAGCTGGTGGGCCCACTCGTTATTGATGTAATGTAAACAGTAAACGCTGTAGATATGAGTCGTGTATTGTTACAGTTGGTCGGCCCACTCGTTATTGATGTAATGTAAAAAGTATACGCTGTAGATTTGAGTCCTGTATTGCTACAGCTGGTCGGCCCACTCGTTATTGATGTAATGTAAACTGTATACGCTGTAGATGTGAGTCGTCTATTGCTGCAGCTGGTGGACCCACTCGCTATTGATGTAATGTAACAGTATACGCTGTAGATTTGAGTCGTGTATTGCTACAGCTGGTCGGCCCACTCGTTATTGAAGTAACGTAAACAGTATACGCTTTAGATGTGGGTCGTGTATTGCTACAGCTGGGGGGCCAACTCGTTACTGATGTAATGTAAACAGTATACGCTGTATATAAGAGTCGTGTTTTGCTACAGCTGGTCGGCCCACTCGTTATAGATGTAATGTAAACAGTATACGCTGTAGATGTGAGTCGTGTATTGCTGCAGCTGGTGGGCCCACTCGTTATTGATGTAATGTAAACTGTATACGCTGTAGATTTGAGTCGTGTGCTGCTGCAGCTGGTCGGCCCACTCGTTATTGATGTAATATAAACAGTATACGCTGTAGAGGTGAGTCGTGTATTGCTACAGCTGGTGGGACCACTCGTTATTGATGTAATGTAAACAGTATACGCTGTAGATGTGAGTAGTATATTGCTGCAGCTGGTGGGCCCACTCGTTATTGATGTAATGTAAACTGTATACGCTGTAGATTTGAGTCGTTTATTGCTACAGCTGGTCGGCCCACTCGTTATTGATGTAATGTAAACTGTATACGCTGTAGATGTGAGTCGTGTATTGCTACAGCTGGTGGGCCCACTCGTTATTGATGTAATGTAAACTGTATTCGCTGTAGATTTGAGTCGTGTGCTGCTGCAGCTGGTCGGCCCACTCGTTATTGATGTAATGTAAACAGTATACGCTGTAGATGTGAGTCGTGTATTGCTACAGCTGGTCGGCCCACTCGTTATTGATGTAATGTAAACAATATACGCTGTAGAGGTGAGTCGTGTATTGCTACAGCTGGTGGGACCACTCGTTATTGATGTAATGTAAACAGTATACGCTGTAGATGTGAGTAGTATATTGCTGCAGCTGGTGGGCCCACTAGTTATTGGTGTAATGTAAACAGCATACGCTGTAGATGTGAGTCGTGTATTGCTACAGCAGGTGGGCCCACTCATTATTGATGTAATATAAACTGTATACGCTGTAGATTTGATTCGTGTATTGCTACAGCTGGTCGGCCCATTCGTTATTGATGTAATGTAAACTGTATACGCTGTAGATGTGAGTCGTGTATTGCTACAGGTGGTGGGCCCACTCGTTATTGATGTAATGTAAACTGTATACGCTGTAGATTTGAGTCGTGTGCTGCTGCAGCTGGTCGGCCCACTCGTTATTGATGTAATGTAAACAGGATACGCTGTAGAGGTGAGTCGTGTATTGCTACAGCTGGTGGGACCACTCGTTATTGATGTAATTTAAACAGTATACGCTGTAGATGTGAGTCGTCTATTGCTGCAGCTGGTGGACCCACTCGCTATTGATGTAATGTAACAGTATACGCTGTAGATTTGAGTCGAGTATTGCTACAGCTGGTCGGCCCACTCGTTATTGAAGTAATGTAAACAGTATACGCTTTAGATGTGAGTCGTGTATTGCTACAGCTGGGGGGCCAACTCGTTACTGATGTAATGTAAACAGTATACGCTGTAGATATGAGTCGTGTTTTGCTACAGCTGGTCGGCCCACTCGTTATAGATGTAATGTAAACAGTATAGGCTGTAGATGTGAGTCGTGTATTGCTGCAGCTGGTGGGCCCACTCGGTATTTATGTAATGTAAAATGTATACGCTTTAGATTTGAGTCGTGTATTGCTACAGCTGGTCGGCCCACTCGTTATTGATGTAATGTAAATTGTATACGCTGTAGATGTGAGTCGTGTATTGCTACAGCTGGTGGGCCCACTCGTTATTGATGTAATGTAAACAATAAACGCTGTAGATATGAGTCGTGTATTGCTACAGTTGGTCGGCCCACTCGTTATTGATGTAATGTAAACAGTATACGCTGTAGATGTGAGTCGTGTATTGCTACAGCTGGTGGGACCACTCGTTATTGATGTAATGTAAAAAGTATACGCTGTAGATGTGAGTAGTATATTGCTGCAGCTGGAGTGCCCACTCGTTATTGGTATAATGTAAACAGCATACGCTGTAGATGTGAGTCGTGTATTGCTACAGCGGGTGGGCCCACTCGTTATTGATGTAATGTAAACAGTATACGCTGTAGAGGTGAGTCGTGTATTGCTACAGCTGGTCGGCCAACTCGTTATTGATGTAATGTAAACAGTATACGCTGTAGATGTGAGTCGTGTATTGCTACAGTGGGTGGGCCCACTCATTATTTATGTAATGTAAACTGTATACGCTGTAGATTTGAGTCGTGTATTGCTACAGCTGGTCGGCCCACTCGTTATTGATGTAATGTAAACTGTATACGCTGTAGATGTGAGTCGTGTAATGCTACAGCTGGTGGGCCCACTCGTTATTGATGTAATGTAAACTGTATACGCTGTAGATTTGAGTCGTGTGCTGCTGCAGCTGGTCGGCCCACTCGTTATTGATGTAATGTAAACAGTATACGCTGTAGATGTGAGTCGTGTATTGCTCCAGCTGGTGGGCCCACTCTTTATTGATGTAATGTAAACAGTATACGCTGTAGATTTGAGTCGTGTATTGCTACAGCTGGTCGGCCCACTCGTTATTGATGTAATGTAAACTGTATACGCTGTAGATGTGAGTTGTGTATTGCTACAGCTGGTGGGCCCACTCGTTATTGATGTAATGTAAACTGTATACGCTGTAGATTTGAGTCGTTTGCTGCTGCAGCTGGTCGGCCCACTCGTTATTGATGTAATATAAACAGTATACGCTGTAGAGGTGATTCGTGTATTGCTACAGCTGGTGGGACCACTCGTTATTGATGTAATGTAAACAGTATACGCTGTAGATATGAGTAGTATATTGCTGCAGCTGGTGGGCCCACTCGTTATTGGTGTAATGTAAACAGCATACGCTGTAGATGTGAGTCGTGTATTGCTACAGCGGGTGGGCCCACTCGTTATTAATGTAATGTAAACTGTATACGCTGTAGATTTGAGTCGTGTATTGCTACAGCTGGTGGGCACACTCGTTATTGATGTAATGTAAACTGTATACGCTGTAGATTTGAGTTGTGTATTGCTACAGCTGGTCGGCCCACTCGTTATTGATGTAATGTAAACTGTATACGCTGTAGATTTGAGTCGTGTATTGCTACATCTTGTCGGCCCACTCGTTATTGATGTAATGTAAACTGTATACGCTGTAGATTTGAGTCGTGTATTGCTACAGCTGGTCGGCCCACTCGTTATTGATGTAATGTAAACTGTATACGCTGTAGATTTGAGTCGTGTATTGCTACAGCTGGTCGGCCCACTCGTTATTGATGTAATGTAAACTGTATACGCTGTAGATTTGAGTCGTGTATTGCTACAGCTGGTCGGCCCACTCGTTATTGATGTAATGTAAACTGTATACGCTGTAGATTTGAGTCGTGTGCTGCTGCAGCTGGTCGGCCCACTCTTTATTGATGTAATGTAAACAGTATACGCTGTAGAGGTGAGTCGTGTATTGCTACAGCTGGTCGGCCCGCTCGTTATTGGTGTAATGTAAACAGTATACGCTGTAGATGTGTCTTGAATTTCTACAGCTGGTGGGCCCACTCGATATTGATGTAACGTAAATAGTATACGCTGTAGATGTGAGTGGTGTATTGCTACAGCTGGTCGGCCCACTCGTTACTGATGTAATGTAAACAGTATGGGCTGTAGATGTGAGTCGTGCACAGCTAAAGCTGGTGGGCCCACTCGTTATTGATGTAATGTAAACAGAATGCGCTGTAGATGTGAGTCGTGTATTTCTACAGCTGGTGGGCCCACTCGTTATTGATGTAATGTAAACTGTATGCGCTGTAGATGTGAGTCGTGTATTGCTACAGCTGGTGGGACCACTCGTTATTGATGTAATGTAATCAGTATACGCTGTAGGTGTGAGACCTGTATTGCTGCAGCTGGTGGGCCCACTCGTTATTGATGTAATGTAAACAGTATACGCTGTAGATGTGAGTCGTGTATTGTTGCAGCTGGTGGGCCCACTCGTTATTGATGTAATGTAAACTGTATACGCTGTAGATTTGAGTCGTGTATTGCTACAGCTGGTCGGCCCACTCGTTATTGATGTAATGTAAACTGTATACGCTGTAGATTTGAGTCGTGTATTGCTACAGCTGGTCGGCCCACTCGTTATTGATGTAATGTAAACTGTATACGCTGTAGATTTGAGTCGTGTGCTGCTGCAGCTGGTCGGCCCACTCTTTATTGATTTAATGTAAACAGTATACGCTGTAGAGGTGAGTCGTGTATTGCTACAGCTGGTCGGCCCACTCGTTATTGGTGTAATGTAAACAGTATACGCTGTAGATGTGAGTCGTGAATTTCTACAGCTGGTGGGCCCATTCGATATTGATGTAACGTAAATAGTATACGCTGTAGATGTGAGTGGTGTATTGCTACAGCTGGTCGGCCCACTCGTTACTGATGTAATGTAAACAGTATGGGCTGTAGATGTGAGTCGTGCACAGCTAAAGCTGGTGGGCCCACTCGTTATTGATGTAATGTAAACAGTATGCGCTGTAGATGTGAGTCGTTTATTGCTACAGCTGGTGGGACCACTCGTTATTGATTTAACAAGATTTAACAAGATTGCCAACCAGAAAATTACTCTGGATGGCAGTTGGACAAGGAAGCCTTTTGGCTTATCGAGAGTCCAATACTTTTTATCTACATGTATCCCGCCTTTTTAAGGTGTGTGTCGATTTTATTTTTAAACATATTCACGCTACTAGCACCAACACAATCAGGAGATAATCTGTTCCATTCATTTACAGTCCTTTGTGAGAATGAGAACTTTCTTATATCTAATCTACACTGCTCCTTTACTAATGTAGCTTCATGTCCTCTGGTCCTTCTATCTTTCTTAACTGAGAAAAAAATGTTTCTATCAATATTTTCATAACCATTCAATATTTTAAACACTTCTATGTGATCTCCTCTCAATCTCCTGGTCTCTAGTGTTGTTAAACCACATTCTTTTAGGCGTATTTCGTAACTAAGATCCCTCAGATTTGGTATCATTTTAGTCGCTCTCCTCTGTACTCTTTCTAGTATATCTATGTCCTTCTTGCGATATGGCCTCCATGCTTGTATACAATATTCTAAATGAGGCCTCACTATTGTTTTGTACAGCGGTACTATTAATTCTTTTTTCTTATACGCTATATTTCGCCTAATTAATCCAAGGATTTGATTTCCCTTTGATGCTGCAATTCCGCACTGCTCTGAAACCTTCATATCAGCACTAATGGTTAACCCTAAGTCCTTTTCTTTTACAGTAGTACTTAGAACAGTACCCCCCATTTTATATTTTACCTCTTCATTCCCATGACCTGTGTGGAGGCATTTACATTTCCCAAAATTGAACAGCATTTGCCACTTTTCAGACCATTTGATCAACCTATCAAGATCATCTTGTAAATGCTGTCTGTCTCCATCATTTTTAATCCTTCTAAACACTTTTGTATCATCCGCAAATTTTAACACCTTGCTTGTTATATCATCGTCCAAATCGTTGATATATATTAAGAATAATATAGGTCCTAGTACTGATCCCTGTGGTACCCCACTCAATACCGATTTCCAGTTTGAAGCCTCCCCATCAACTACTACACGTTGTCTTCTGTCATTCAGCCATTTTTCTATCCAGTTTATTATACCATTTCCTATGCCATGGGCCTTTAGCTTAAGGAGTAATCTTTGATGTGGTACTTTGTCGAAAGCTTTTTGAAAATCTAAATAGATGATATCTACTGGTGATCCCTCATCTACCCACCTAGTGATGTCTTCCAAAAAACATAACATATTTGTTAAGCATGACCTCGCTTTTAAAAACCCATGTTGAGATGGGTTTATCAAGTTATGTTTAACAAGAAAATCCACCATGTGATCTTTAATTAGTCTTTCTAATAATTTGCAAATCACTGATGTTAAACTCACTGGTCTATAGTTCTCTGACTTGTTTCTCGAACCTTTTTTAAATAACGGTATAATGTTTGCCTCTTTCCATTCTAAAGGAACCACTCCCTCTTCTAATGACAAATTGAAAACTGTTGCAAGCGGTGCGCTAATTTGTTCTACAATTTCCAATAGTAGTTTGGGCGGAATCCCGTCCACTCCAGGTGATTTATTATCCTTCATAGCCCTTATTTTCTTAGCTACCATTTCCGAGGTTACAACTAACTGTCCTAAATAGTCTGAATCTGCCCCCTTGAACTTAGCCTCTGGTACTGGCAGTGAACTAATATCTTCCCTGGTAAACACTGAACTAAAATACTCATTCAGGTCTTCTGCCATTAAGAATCCCTCTGATATTGTATTTCCAGCACTATCTTCTAGAGGACCGACCTTATCCTGAACTTTCTGTTTGCTTCGAATATACGCATAGAAACTCTTACTGTCATGTTTTATATTACTAGCTAATTTTTTTTCATAGCTTCTCTTTGAATTTCTAATTTCAGCTGTAGCTTGATTAAGTGCTTCTTTATAAATGTTGTAGTCTTCATCATTTCCAGTACATCTATATGACTTCCACATCATTTGTTTATACTGAATTTTTCTAATGGCTTCTTTCGATAAGTGTTTCTTTTTAGACCGTTTCCCTTGTTTTTTGAAAGGTACAAATTTATCGACTATGCACTTAATTTCACTATTTAAGATATTCCAGCATTCGGTTGCTGTCTTATTCTTCAGTGTGTTATTCCAGTCTATCTTTGCTAAATATTTCCTCATGTCCTTATACCTTCCTTTGTGGAAATTTCTCCTATACTGCTTTTTACTATTCCTTTCTGATTTTACTTTGATGGTAAAATGTATCTGGTTGTGATCACTACTCCCCAGTGGCTCACATATCTTGACATTGTCAACTAATTCTTTCTGTGAGGACAAAACTAAGTCTAACACATTCTCTCCCCTGGTTGGTTCTAGCACATGTTGAGAAAGGAAATTATCTTGTACTAAAACTAAAAACTTGTGGTCCTCACTCCCCATATTCTGTAGAGATTTCCATTGTATATGCCCATGGTTAAAGTCCCCCATAATAATACAGTTCCGTTTGCTTACTTCCCTTATAGCGTTTTGTATTTTTTCATTCTCTTCTATGCTTATGTTTGGACTTCGATAAACTAACCCAACTGTTAACGTTCAGTTTCCTGTAACTATGTTACACCAAACAGCTTCTCCGCAATCTGCTTCTCTTTCTAATTTTATTTCATAAGCCTGGATAGATTCTTTAATATATAAAATAACTCCACCTCCCTTTCTTCCTATTCTATCTTTCCTAAACATTACATATCCTGTTAGTCCCAATTCGGCATCTGATATATCAGTGGTGGCCCACGATTCGGTTATACCTATTATGTGAGGGTCAATATCTTCTACCATAATGTTTAGTTCACTTCTTTTGTTTACTATGCTCCTTGCATTTAAACAAATGCATTTATATCCTAATTCAGAACCGTTTTCCAGGCTGTTCTTTGCCGATTTATATCTACTGTCTTTATCTATGCCTCCAGTTTCAGGCTTCTCTGTGAATCCCCCCTGCGAATCTAGTTTAAATAGATGCAGCCTGTCCCACTGTCAACAGATTGCAGCAAGTTCTCTGAGAAAACTGCTGCCCCCTTTCCACTTAGATGTAGGCCATCTCTCATGTAATGTAATCAGTATACGCTGTAGGTGTGAGACGTGTATTGCTGCAGCTTGTGGGCCCACTCGTTATTGATGTAATGTAAACAGTATACGCTGTAGATGTGAGTCGTGTATTGTTGCAGCTGGTGGGCCCACTCGTTATTGATGTAATGTAAACTGTATACGCTGTAGATTTGAGTCGTGTATTGCTACAGCTGGTCGGCCCACTCGTTATTGATGTAATGTAAACTGTATACGCTGTAGATGTGAGTCGTGTATTGCTACAGCTGGTGGGCCCACTCGTTATTGATGTAATGTAAAATGTATACGCTGTAGATTTGAGTCGTGTGCTGCTGCAGCTGGTCGGCCCACTCGTTATTGATGTAATGTAAACAGGATACGCTGTAGAGGTGAGTCGTGTATTGCTACAGCTGGTGGGACCACTCGTTATTGATGTAATGTAAACAGTATACGCTGTAGATGTGAGTCGTCTATTGCTGCAGCTGGTGGACCCACTCGCTATTGATGTAATGTAAACAGTGTACGCTGTAGATTTGAGTCGTCTATTGCTACAGCTGGTCGACCCACTCGTTAATGATGTAATGTAAACAGTATGCGCTGTAGATGTGAGTCGTGTATTGCTACAGCTGGTGAGCCCACTCGTTACTGATTTAATGTAAACAGTATGCGCTGTAGATGTGAGTCGTGTATTGCTACAGCTGGTCGGCCCACTCGTTATTGATGTAATGTAAACTGTATACGCTGTAGATGTGAGTCGTGTGCTGCTGCAGCTGGTCGGCCAACTCTTTATTGAAGTAATGTAAACAGTATACGCTTTAGATGTGAGTCGTTTATTGCTACAGCTGGTCGGCCCACTCGTTAGTGATGTAATGTAAACAGTATGCGCTGTAGATCTGAGTCGTGTATTGCTACAGCTGGTTTCCCCTCTCATTATTGATGTAATATAAACAGTATGCGCTGTATATGTGAGTCGTGTATTGCTACAGCTGGTGGGCCCACTCGTTATTGATGTAATGTAAACAGTATACGCTGTTGATGTGAGTCGTGTATTGCTACAGCTGGTGGGCCCACTCGTTATTGATGTAATGTAAACAGTATGCGCTGTAGATGTGAGTCGTGTATTGTTACAGCTGGTCCGCTTAAGAAGAGTGGCGCGGCGCCGGAATCGTGGCGCTGTGCAGCAATACGTACTACTGCTTCGGCGGCGGCGGCGCGAAGTACAGCACGAAGGGGCTGATCAAACGTCAGAATGCCGACATCGACGAGAACACTTTCCTCGCCGTACTGCGCGATCGACGCAGCGGCGTCGGCTGGAACCGCGGCTTCCAGGTGAAAGACTCGTCCGTGTTGACGTACGTTCAAGAGCACGCGGCGTTGAGCTACTTCTACGCTAAACGCCGCGTGCTCGACGACGGCGTCACCACGGCACCGATACTCGTCTAACTCGTATACGAACAACAACAACAACTAACTCGTCTAACTCGCCTAACCTAACCTAGGGGGGGGGGCCGCCTAGGGTTAGGATTCTGTATGTATGTAGGTAGGTAGGTAGGTAGGGTAATAAAACACCATTGCGTACATTTTTTCGTCATCGTTTTTTTATTACTACTACTATACACGTAAAAGCGAAGCGAAGCGAAGCTGCTTTAACGCAATGGCTTTAGCCAATCGAATACGAGACAGTCATTGTCCACCCGATTGGCGCCGAATAGGGTATGGAACGTCGTCAACGACATACCGCGACATCGGAGGAGTAGGTAGGCGACGCAATATTGTCCGCACACGTTAGAGACGACGCTCTGCAACCGCTTGTCGTTGTACGTCCACGAGTTGCCGCAGTGACGGTGCAGGAACGCGCGGAAGTCGGCGTGCAGCGGCGGTAGGCCGTACGAATCGAAGTACTCGCCGACGCCTCCCCGGTCGACGTAGACGGCCACCCAGTGCTCCCCCGGCTCGCCGCCGCCGTCGGTGTTGCACACGAAGGCCGTCGGGTAAGTGGTGACGGCGGTGGTAAGTAGCGCGTCTTTAGGTACGACGCCGACGACGATGTGTTTAGCGCACGCATCGAGTTCGAGGCGACGCAGCAGTTGGATCGTATCCATAGTAGTTACCACGTACAGTCGTACAGGACGTTCCGGTTCCGGTCGTTCTCCATCACCGTATCGAATTCCGCGTACACGACGACGTTCACCGGTCGGGGTAGCGCCGCACCGAAGTGCAATTCAGTGCACACGGTCCCCTGACGCACGACGTTGAAATGGTCCCCGTCGCAACAGTCGGGGGTCAGGTCGAAAGCGAAGATGGTGTAGCCGGCGCCGAAGTCCGTGCGCGATATGTCGTTCCCCTCGTCCTCGTTCGCCTTTCCTGTAGCCTCGAAGAGATTCATGTAGCTTCGGACGTACCGGTGGTGCGGGAAGTCCGGCTGCAGGGGCTTGCTCGGCACCTGACGTCCGTCGACGCTGAGCGCGAGGAAGTTTATGTCGTTGTGCCGCGCGTCGAACGGATTTCTAGTGTAGTCTCCGTTATAGGAGACGTTGTCGATCATCATCAGTATTATGCGTTTCGGAATCACACCCATGTACAGGTTCTCGTGCGTGTGCGATAGCGCACCCGCCGTTATCGAGAACGACTTGCAGTCGATGCGGCGCATCGGAAACTTAGCCGTTCCCAACCCCCACGCTTTGATGTGACCCAGCTGAACTTCCGGGTTCAACTTCTCTTTTCGTACGTACAGGGAAATCGCTCGTAGCACGATACGGCACCCCGGCGCGACTGCCGGGGCCATGAGCGCGAAGGCGTCCTTCGAGCGCACCATGCGTAGTTTAGTGTCGACGCCGCTCGGTAGGAGGCGGTTTAGCATAAACGCGTCGACGTGCAGGCGTCCCATCATCTCCACATCGGCGCTGCCCGCCGTCATATTGCGCCGCGCTATGAACCCGGTATTATCGTCCCCGCGCGCGTTCATGTGTCCGGCACTGTCTTTGTACCACAATGACCCCGTGAGATGCGATCGTTTCGCGTCGCTACCGTAACTCAGCAGGGTCTCGAAGTAGGCCCGGTACGCGTACGTATTGGTCGACGGCGTCACGAGCGTGCCGTTCAGCGACACGTCGATTTGACTGAACATCGAATGCAGGAAATTGTTGACCGGCGCCACGTTGGCGCCGGCCCCCAAATCGGTACCGTCCCCCTGAATCACTTTGAAGCGGACGAACACTTGAAGGCTCGCCAGGTCCGTATAGTTGTTGCCCGAACCCGGGATGAGGAACTCGATAGGGCCGCCGGCGTCGAGAGCCGTCAGCGGTTGGTAGACGGTCCACTGACTGCTCTCGATGCTCTTCTGCGTCACCGGCCCGGTGAACAGCTCCAGTTCGGCCTTCACGCCCTCGCACGCCGCCCCGCTATTCACGAACGCCATTACTCGTCGAATATATCGACCGGTCGTTCTGACTACTGACGGTCGTCGCCGCTCGGCGCGGTTTCTTTATAGCGGCGCGGCGCTGCTGCACTTTTTTTCTCTTAGGCGCCCTCAATAGGCCGTCGAGAAGATCGACGCCGGCCTCCTTCGCGTGTCGTTTTACCGACGCTTTCAGATCGCCGCCGGCGACGACGTCCCGCGCCACGCCGGTTTTGAGCGCGCGTTTTCCCAAAGCCAAGGCGCCTCTCTTAAAAAGCGGCATGGCGCTTCGAAACAGGCTCCCGAAGATATTACCCAGACCGTGTCCTCGCTGACCCCGGCCACCGACGAAGAACGGAAGCTGACCGCCGACCTGTCGAACGTAGTAGTCCTCGTACGGGTTCGTCGGCATCGTTAAAACAATCTCGATTTACAGCGTCTGATGTGCAGCGTCGCCACTAGCTTTCCTCGCTCGAATGATATGGGCTGACCGTGATCGTCTCTTATATCGACCTCGATCGTATCGAATTTATGCCGCAGCAGCTTCACGTATTGGACGCGGTCGAACGTTTCCGAAATAATGCTGCCGTTCGTACCGGAGACGGCGATGTTTCGCAGGAGAGGCGCGTACACGTCATCGACGACGCGCGATTCCACGAGATCCGTGTACACGTACAGGGTGTCGACGCCCGCCTTCATGTCCACCGTATTGTGACCTTCGTACGCGTACGTGTACGCGGCGGGGTAGGTCTCGATAATGACGCCGCCCCACGGCTCGGGGCCCATCAGCGGAGAACTCATGATAACGTTGTTATGGAAACCTAGCACGCTCTTCAGACGGCTCGTCTCGGGTAGGGTAAAGGTGACACCCGGCGACATATGCAGCGTCATTCGGTGAGAGACGTCGCTGAACTCTAGACGCACTCTGACCTGATCGGTGCACAATTTCATTAGCTGTTCGTTGATCTGGCGCTTCAGCCCGTCGGCGTCGTTGTAGAAACCGTGAGTAATCGTACCCTGTCGGTATATCTCGATATCGTCTTCGGTCGTGAAAAGACCCGGCTCGCCTAGCGGGGCCGACAGGTAGAAGGTGGCGTCCTCCTCTCTCACGTTGTACCACGTGTGCGGGTACTGTAGCGTCACCAGTCCGCATTCCCATTCTCCGCCCGACAGGTCGAAACGTCGCGGCAGCGTCGTGATGTAGTGCGTCAACGTATTTTCGGGGTACCGCTTCATAGACGCGTTGCTCGGTAGCGTTAGGTAAAAGTCAGACGATACCGCCATCGCCGCTTCGTCGTCGACCGCTCATAGACGGACTCGGGAGCAGGTAACCGAGACAGCTGCTCAACAGCGCCGTCCACAGGTTGGAGTCGCCTTGACCCCGCGTCAGATTGTATATACTAACGGCGATGACGAAGTACAGGACGATGACCTGATAGATGAATACGATTTCGGCCTTAGGACATTCGTTACCGCAGAGCCGCCATGGAACGGGTTCGTGGACCGTGGTGGTTGCGGTAGCGCCTGTGTCGAAGGAATACTCGGCGGCGTCGACGGAGTCCTCGCTGGTAGGCTTCTTCGTCGGCTCTTCCGAAGCGTTATCGTCGCCGCGCCTCGTCGCCTCGTCGATCATCGTCGCGCCACTGCGGTCTGTCGATACAACAGGGCCCTTTATACGGGAAGAACGACGTTCCGCCGCATAAGCCCGCCTCGTGCAGTCGCCAGCATCCCTGGTGGCGCGTCCAACGACTCGTCATGACCGCCGTGCTATTATAGGTCCACGAGCAACGCGGCGTCGATCCAACTGTTGAAGGAGGCCGGATAACCGTCCATTTTACGAGCGCCTCCGACCCGCCGCCGCGCCCACGACGACGCTGCAGAACCTCCTCCACGCGATACAGTTTATCTTTCGGAACGACAACGCGTTGTACTTCCTGTTCGTAGAAGGCGCCCTCTACCGGCGTCCCGGCGTCGTCTTTCAGGCGATAAACGGGCGGCTCGGACGGATGCGCCTCTACGACGGTGAAGCGCTCCTCGCTCCAGTTAGCCATGTATCCTTTTTTGAACGGACCCCTCGTCTTACTGAGACGCACGCGATCTCCCTCGCGCAGTTTCGTTTTTTTCCGCCGGCCGTCTCCGTCGCCACCGTACAGGCGTTGCCATACGGCCTCCTGATTCGTCGCGTCGACGCTCGCCGGCGTCCTACCGATGCTGCGGTGGTAGGCGTTGTTGTACGAATGCACGAGATCCCGTAACGCCTCTACGTAGCGCAGTGTCTCGTGTTTCGTAAAATAGCGCCACATGCGCGTCTTCAAAGTCCTATTGAAGCGTTCCACGACGCTCGCTTTAGTCTCCTCGTTATGCTTCACGAAATGATGAACGCCGCGCTCCTTTAGGAACGTTTGCAGTGGTCGATTCAGAAACTCGGTCCCCTTATCGGTCTGCAGCGCGTTCGGTGGCGACTGCGCGCCGCTCAGCAGACGCTCGAAGGCCGCGACGAGCGACGTGCCGGACTTACTTTTCAACGGAACGCACCACGCCCGCTTCGAAAACACGTCGATGACCGTCAATAGGAATGTTATACCGTCGTTGTGTTTTTTCAGTCTAGTCAAGTCGACCAGATCGGCTTGCCACTGCTGGTTTCGACCGCCCACGATGACGCAACGTCGTTTGAAACGTCGTTTAACCGGTTTGTGTAGGGTATAGGCGTCCTGCTCCGCTAGCCACTTCTCGACGGCCGGTCGTCGTCGTCCCCCCTTCGACGCCCGGTGCAACGCGTCGACGCCTCCGTAACTGCCCGCACGTTTCGGATCGAAGTAGAGTTCATTCAGTTCGTCGTCGTTTCGTTGTCGAAGCTTTCGTTTTGGACGACGACGACTCCACCCGGACACCATGATGACGACGACGACGACGATGATGATTGAACTACTACTATTATACACATATAGAGAGCGATAACCGCGATGACGAGGCTGACGACGATGGCCGTTATCGTTCCTTGTGATGGCATCGTCACGCCGATTTTTCCCACCTCACGACGTCCAACGCTCGTTGTTTTCTAGACCCACGTCGTCTTCGCTCCGGCTTCCCCGATGAACTGGTCGACTCCTCCCCCTCCTCCTCTTCTCTTTGCCGCCGCCGCCGCTCCTTCATGTACTCCCGATAGTGCGGGTTGCCTACGAACACCATAGGAATGTTTATACCCTTCATACGCAACCCGAACTCTCGCCATCCTAGGGGGTGTGTCGTCTTCGTTCTCGTTCGCATGAGATCGTTCACTAGATCGACCATGTTACTCCCCGCGATCGTTTTACCATCGTACACGAATTCGCCGCGGTCGTTCCATCGACACAACGGATCGGCTTTCATTTTCGCGATAAGTAGACCCGCCTTCCCTTTCAGCGTTTTCGGTATGCTGGCTACGATTTCGCGCTCTATGGCCTCCGACGATGGCGGTGGCGCTGCCGCGGGTGGTGATGGTGGTGGTGGTGGTGGTATCGAGCCGTCGGCGTTGACCATCGACACGCGTACCGGTTGCGCCGCTCGAGCCGCCTCTATCGTGTTGTAGCGACTCAGCAGTTGATGGTACGACGCCACCTTATCGCGATCGGATAAATCCGACCGCTCTAGAATGTCCTTCATGTCGCTGTCCAGGCTACTCAGCACACGTGATCGTGGCGTGCTCGACTGCTGCTGCTGTGGTAGAAGGAGGCTTTCCACCAATCGCGGGTCGACCAAAGCCATCTTCTTCGCGTACTGCATCAATTACCCCCGCCGATGTCCTGTCTGAGCAGCGGCAGGAGAACGGTGCTCGCTAACGGCGCTAGCAGGGCCGTCAGAAAACCACCCGCCCCCGTTTGCAAGATGGCTCGCTTCCGCTTCACCGGAATTCGTTTGTCGACCAGATTACGCAGGTGATCCCTGTATTTCGTCAACACGCGTTTCTGCTTCGGCGACACCTTCACGTTCCCTCTCAGAATATTGTACGCGCAATCGCACAGACTACATATGAGACCGACCTCCGAGTGGGCGAGCACGGCTTTTCGCAGCAAGATGTTCCGCTTATGCCTATCCATAAGCTGCAGGGCGAAAATGTGTCTCTTCACGCGTTGCTCCGAGACCGTCGCCGCCGCCGCCTTTGGTCGTCTCTTCGGCGCTACCACCTCGCCTCGTCCCGTCATAACGACTAATAAGCGTACGCGGCGACGTCCCTCTCTACTTATAGTCGACCACCGCCACCCTTCCGTACGTAGACGTACTGAAGGGGGTCGTCCGGAAATATACACGTACGCAGGCGCATGTACTCTTCCGTTTCCTGTTTCAGATCCACGAAGAGATAGCCGTACGCCGCCAACGTCGCGTCTTTGAAAGCCTCTATCATGTAGTTGACCTTTCCCGGGTACATCTGTTTCCCTAGGTGACCTACTTGACCGGCGTCTCTGGGGTTCTTGAATAGCGCTAAGTATTGGGCGTTCAGGCTGATTGTACGGTTTTCTTTCCCTTTCGGAAACATGTTCTGTCGGAGTTGCACGACCGACGTATTACAATGATGACTTTTTTTAGTAAATAATTCCGTCACCCCGCTATCGGTCTCCTCCATGAGGTCGTCGAGTACTAAAAGCGTCCTCTTTTTTCCGTCTAAGCGTGTCGTAGCCGGCAGGCCGTCTACGAACTCTATTTTCGGAGACATAGACGCGTAGGCGGTCTGCCACTGCCCGTAGCACCACAGGATTTTCTCGGGTGGTGGATGATTCATAGCGTGTCGTATCAGACGGTCGACGAATGTCGTCTTACCGCACCCCGTAGGACCTGATACTATACACGTAAACGGATGCTTCAACAACGGTCCGCCCATTTTAACGACTGATACTGGCTAACGCTTTTTACGCGTCTTTATACGCGTCGCGCACCTCCATCAACAGTTTACCGAGCTTGTTCTTCCCCGCGACGTCCCCGATCCCGATACCCCAGAAGCCCTCCCGGCTCGGTACCCATTCCACCAATTCGGCATCCCCGGTGGCCAACAGCTCGGCCTTCAACTTAGGCGACCCGCCAAACTTGCTCATCAACAACCCCTTCATACACAAGACTCTAACGGCGTTCCATTCGCTTCCCGTTCTCTTTTTCCGAATTGCGTAACTGAGTCGTTTCACTACATAGGGCGATCGCGTTTTTATAATACAATCGGCGCATTCGAGATCTTCGTTGAACATCGCTTTCCTATACTGATAGGCGTGCTCGACGGAACGGAAGGCCCAACCGTACACCGTCAATCGGCATGCGTACATATTCGACAAGAACGAGCGCGAACCGCCAAACTTTATAGGATCCGACATGACTACTACCGATACCCCGCTACCGGCATCGCTTATATATAGAACCGACGCCGCCGCCGCCGCCGCCGCCGCTAGATGGAGCGGTAGCATCTAAAAAGGGCCGACGTACGGATTCGGACCCGGAATCTTTCGATCCCTAGTCGAACGCTCTCCCAGGAGAGCTAATCCGGCGCCGGCGTTCATGAGTGGCTTTATCGCGGTTATATGCAGGGAACTATAATTTCTTACAACGGTCGCTAGGGACGCTATCGTTGATCGATAGGGGTCGCTAGGGACGCTATATAAGTGCTTACGTAAGCACAACGGTAGGTCCTACGTTGATCGCTAGGGAAAATAGTCACTGGAATAACCGCTAGGTGGTGGCACCTCAAGGGAAGGGTAATCAATCAAAAGTGACAGGTCATCAATCACGTTTTTTATAAGTATGTTCCCGAAAACGTTTAGTGTCACCAAAACCCTTTGATCTTTTTTTTATAAGTATGTTCCCGAAAAAGATAAGGACGTTTTTTATGCATAGAGCTAGGCCTAAAAGGGGGCGGGGCGAGCCCCCAGCTATCCTCTATACTACTAGCGCTAAGAGATATGAAGAATGGGAAGACACCAGGCCACGACCATGTAAACATTGAAACACTAAAAGCAGGAGAAGATACCATAAATAATAATAATTTAATAATAATAATTTCATTTATAAAGCGCCGGAATATTATAGTTCTGCTCAGAGGCGCATAAAAATACAACATTGTTTAAATATAAATATTCAATTATTCGAGCTTACACGGTAAACATATTACATAAGATACGTAAAATATTATGTAAAAATGTAAGGCTTCTATAACTCGTACTGTATAAGCCTAATTTATCCATAATAAATTAATAGTAAAATGAAATAATAAATCAATATTAAAATAGGATAATAAGTCAATAATTAATAATAAAATAAGATAATAAATTAATTTAAAAAAAACTATAATTATGATTAAGGTAAATTCAATATAGTACATACTACAAGTAGTCGACAAATACGGCTTTAAAAAGATATGTTTTAAAATGTGACATAAAAAGTTCAAGAGAGTCTATCAGGCGCAGACAGCCCGGCAGATCATTCCACAGGTGCGGTACCGTCACAGAAAAACCACGCCGACCATATCGTTCTAAATTGTGGCGGGGAACTCACAGGAGACGGCTTCCGGCGGAGTGAAGCTGGCGGCCCAGTGAGTATTCAACAATCATGTCAGCGATTTATTTGGGCGCGAGGTCGTGCATCGCTCGAAACGTCAACATCAGTATACCATCTCGAAGACAATGGCTACCTCTAAATAATCTCGTTATATACGCTCGACCTGTCGTGGGCGACCACCTGTCTTGAACGACAGCTTTGGCTGTGCAGAAGGGGTGCTCGTCGAAAGCAGGTTCTATTGAAGTATATATGTTGTCTTTATAGGCACATCCTGGGGCACGTACCCCTAGACCTTTGGAATTTGGCGGCGCTATTCTTGTTCTACAGTTGCGTACCTCTAGACCTTTTAAATGTGTCCCTGTGCTCACCTAGACGTTCTGAATACATGTACGTCGCCGTAAACATTTTCCAACAGCACCCCCCCCCACAACTTCCGTTTCAGGATCCAACAGTAGGGTCGTGCTGAAGCTCCGGCTCAGCTCACCCAATATGAATGTGTTGCGACCGCCAGTGTTTTTGCGAGCCTCGGGGGATGCAATTGAAGGATTTCGGCCCTTTAGATATTCCTCTCTGGATCGGACCCTGGATTTATTAAAGAAGCATGTTACACGTTTTCAACTTTCACGTTTATTTCACAGTGTTTCTTGTGTGAGCGCAAGTCAACTTATTGTTGTCTACTTACAAGTTCACTTATTCATATGTTGCTTGAAACGGGACACACAATGGCATGTTCATCTGACAGATATTTTGTCGGTCGTTTCGATACGACCGACTCGTTATTGATCTGCCTATATCAATATGTCGAATATCTTGCGTGCACACATATCACATACATACACGTTGAATGTGTGGTGTGCCTACGTCGCCGATATATTTCATACTGAACCAACACTGAGAAAAATTGCATGATATTCTTTGTTTCAAAACAGTGCAATTGCCATAGGCACCACCATGGTAATGATAACTAATGCGTCTACATAATATGCATATTACAACTAGAACAAATGCAAACACTAATTCTAAACCACTCAACAAGGATGTACACCACCAAATGATATTTAGGTTAATTCATGCAACAAGATGTGACTTGCGAGTGAATTAATTTAACAAACAATAAATCTGGTCCACCCAACGGAAACACTTGTTCGGTGTGTTGATAAAACTATTTTCTCCTCATCTCCCTACACGAGGTAGCGAAGGGTTTTTGGGGCGCTTTGACGCTTTCCCCTTCTGCATAGGGTTTTAGTTTGTCAATTCATGGGTGAGTTCCACCACCTGTGTGTGGTTGGTTCCCCTCACCTTTGCTGTAATTTATTTATTAGAATTATATAGGCTAAGGCACTTCATGTATAATTATATTGTATTGTATGGTTTAATGTTTGGCTTAATACAAAGCTCTGGTACAAACTTACATCTGCCTTGTTATTTACAGCAAACTAGCTACGATTCTGAGTCAGTAACACCACTACACTAACAGGGAACACTGTCCCACATAAAACTATTTTCTCCAGAATCAGATTCGCCAGTTTTACACGGACGCCTTCAACTACGGCACTGTGCAACAGAAAACTGATCAAACAAATGGAGTCGATGAAAATGCTACAGATTACTATTTGCTTACCTGCGAATGTGTTAGATCATCCAGTGGTATATGTGTCATGGCGATGTGTTTCACACAGACTATGTACAGCTATCGAGGAGAGTGAACGATGTTGCCCTGCTGACTCTAGTCAATCAGAATGGTGTTTGTGCGTCAAGTCACTGGCCCACTGCCTGCTGGCAGACATGATTTCGCAACAGACATAACATCGTCATTGTATAATAGATGTAACTACTTCCTGCTTGGTTACTTACGCGCTTTTTTCAATTCATTGTGTGATAGTGGCAAGTGTTCAAACAAATTGAATGGCCTGTCAACGGAGTAGGCTTGCTATGGAATCAACAAAGAATAAGCCAGAACCACTGAGCCTTAGCACACCTCCCCTAGCTGGAAAGAAACACCTGCTCCAGAATTAGGCTGGCCGGCTGCACATGGATACATTCAATGTCAACGTCATTTGACAGATGCTTTGTCATAACAAAATATGTCAAAGACAAACAGGGGTATTTAGTAACTAAACAGTAGATCAGCCAGTGGTGTCTGTGACAGGTTGGTATATATCACATTTTTGTTGTAAGGTGTCGAGCACGAATCCATCGCGGACCTTCCTCTAAATCAGATTAGTATAAAAAGGTAACGTGAGTTTTTATATAGCTGGTATCCAGTCGTCGGGACTGCTCGGAGCGCTTACATTCTTAGTCACACATTTGATGGAAAGCAGCGTGTGTGCACAGATTGGTAGAACGTTTTCTCTGCACTGTCACTACCTGTCATGTAGACACCTGCATGATGCTATATGTGGCGCATACAACACAAATTGGTCACCAACAGATCTTCATCATACATTATTTGTCGACACTGGTTTCATGTACTGCAAGAAAGGGTGCCAAGAGCACTTGACATGAAATAAAACTAAACTTCAGTTCGTAGCTCACATTGATGACGCTGTTCGCGTGTGTTTATATAGTTGCTATAACTAACAATGTATAATATAACTTATTGATAAGCATGTTATGGAATGCAATTGTTCAATGTCACTAAGTTTTACATGTATTTGGTACAATGGTCAATGGAATGGAAATACTATAACTAACTGGAGTTACATTGTCATAAAAATAGATCGCAGAAAGTCATAAGCAACGTTAAATCAGGACTAATGTGGAGTAATTTCTATGATACACTTTTGGTCATGATGACTATGAAATTACTGCTTAATTACACGTTTGGTGCAGCCCTTTTGGGAATCGCATTCATTTACTAAAGGTAATCAGATTTGCATTGATAAAATGACTACTCAAAACGCTGCGCGTGTCGTCCTCTGCTTACATCGTGACCAACACAGCATGACGGCGGCACTACGAGAGCTACATTGGCTACCTGTGGCGCAGCGACCAGTCTCTCATGGTTGTTCCCAGAGTTAACCTGGCACGGTTCGGCCGGCGCGCATTTTCATGTGCAGATCCCACCCTGTGGAACTCTCTTCCACTAGAGCAAAGAACACAACGTGACTGGACGTTTTAGGAGGGACCTGAAAACCTTTCTCTTTAACCAGGCCTTTTCGTAAGTTCTATCTTTTAAAATATATACATATACATTTTAATATTATGTATGGCATCGCATTATCGCTGGGGTAAGAGCTTCGAACTCTCGACTGAGAGAACCCGGGTTCGAATCCTATGCGGCGGTGTCGAACCTTGGGCAAGTTCATTTACTTTACATTGCTTCATTTTACTCATCTGTATGACTGAATATCTGACTATATACGGTGGTGGATATTTGTACGAATAGTCTTCGCGCATTAATGGCAGCGTGGCCGAATGTTTCCCAGAGAAGTCGAGATCGTGTACGATTGAACAGGTCTGCCAGGGAGTAAAGTGTAAAGCGCTTTGAGTAGTCCCGAGGACTGGATACTGCGCTATATAAGAACTTACTTTTACTTATCTTTCATACGTAGATAATCGAAACGTGTAGTTTTTATTGTGTTATGTTATGTAACACATGTATTATTATGTAACACATGTATTGTGATATTATAACCAACTACGTAATTTATTGTCACTTCATGTTTTAGTTTGTAAACACTCCTGAATATGTTTGTAGAGATATGTGGTGTCTAAATAAATTGAATTTGATTTTTGTCCCTGTGACATTGCGACTTCTGTATTGTACGTAGTTTTGCCAAACATTTTGTTCCGAGCAGCATTTGTGATGACCTACCTAGACCAGTCAAGTATAACATATATGGCAGGCATATTTTGTGAGACATATTGATGCAACTGAGTGGTAAATATGAAGGACTTTAGTGTATGCTAGGATTTTCACTATGTTGGTTAAACTAGTAGTACAAGTTTATGTAATCTCCGTAATCGTTTTGAGCATGTGACAGGGAAAACCTTTTTTTCAGAAAACATAATACTTTACCATAGCAATTTCCTAAGTACAACCATTACTTGTGTAGACTTCGTAAAGGTTGACTTTGAAAATTGTGGCAAAAACGTTACGGAGATTACACTTTCCATCCAGGCTAATTTCCCAATGAACAATCTATATGTTTTACTTGGCTGTTCGACGCTTTATTCATCATAGGAAGTTCAATCGTTTGACATATTTGTCGGTTTCCTGCTGCTACGCAATAATACGCAATTGCGGATAGCGTATTGTTTGTCATCTCCGTAAAACGTCATGTCCGTAACGTGAGTAGTATAGAGGATACACACACGCGAAACCACGCCCCCTTTTGTATCTAGGTACGTGCATAAAAAACGTCGATTTCAAAATCGGGATCCTACTTATAAAAAAAAGATCAAAGGCTTTTTGGTAACCTGAGTGGAATCGGGATCCTAGTTATAAAAAACGTGATTGATGGCCTGTCACTTTTTGTGACTGAAAAGCGCCCTCTAGTGGTTAATAACAACGTCCTAGTTACGGCGTCCTTAGTTACGGCGTCCCTAGTTACGTGATCCTAGTTATAAAAAACGTGATTGATGGCCTGTCACTTTTGTGAATGACAAGCGCCCTCTAGCGGTTAATAACAACGCCCTAGTTACGGCGTCCTTAGTTACGGCGTCCCTAGTTACGTGATAACGCCATCTAGCGAATAATATAATAACAGCGTCCCTAGTTACGTGATAACGCCATCTAGCGAATAATATAATAACAGCGTCCCTAGTTACGATACGGGGATATAGCAGAAACCAATGTGGTTATGTTATAGGTAAATCCACCGTTTTTTTAGACCTAAGTACGTGTATAAAAAACGTCCTTATCAAAATCGGGAACCTACTTATAAAAAAAAGATCAAAGGGTTTTGTGTAACCTGAGTGGAATCGGGAACCTACTTATAAAAAACGTGATTGATGGCCTGTCACTTTTGATTGATAATATTAAGGCGCCATCTAGCGATTATTTCAGTAACGGCGTCCCTAGTTACGGCGTCCCTAGTTACGTGATAACGCCATCTAGCGATTATTCCAGTAACAGCGTTCCTAGTTACGATATTGGTTATAGCTGAAACCACCGTGGTTATAGCTAAAACCACCGTGGTTACGACATACGGTTATAGCTAAAACCACCGTGGTTATAAATAAATAAATTAATTAATAATTAATTATATATATAGGCCTGTCACTTTTTGATTGATGACCCTTCCTTGAGGTGTCACCACCTATCGGTTATCCCAGTGACTAATTCCCTAGCGATCAACGTACGACCTACCGTTGTGCTTACGTAAGCACTTATATAGCGTCCCTAGCGATCGTTGTATATATACGTAATAGGCCTTTATATAACCACAACGGTTATAGCTAAAACCACTGGGTTATAACGGCGCTCTAAACCCATTGTGTGAGAATAACACCGCTGTACCCTATGTAGCAGTAGCCAGCAGCGCTGGCCTATGATCTGGCGGCCTAGTCGCCTTGCCACGACGTCTTACGCACACCGAGCTCCACCTTCGTGCCAGTTAATGCCAGCACGATATATATATGCTTATGTAAGCCCGTATATAACCACAACGGTTATGGCGGCGCTGCGCTCTAAACCCATTGTGTGAAAATAACCCCGCTGTACCCTATGTAGCAGCAGCGGCGTGCGCTCGCAGCAGCAGCAGCAGCAGCAGCAGCAGCCATGACCTATGATCCGGCGGTCTAGTTTCTAAATATAACCATGCGACTAGCCGGCTCTGTAACGGCGTTAATTTCAGCCGTGGCGCTATCAAAACGAAACGAATTCCATGCATGCATTTAGCGTTTAACAGCTGTACTCAGCGGCCTGTTAAAGCAGGATGGTTATATTCGGTGGATAGACGAATGGACGCAAAATGGTGTAAGTTATGTTTTATTAATAGAAGTCACGGTGGCGTGAGCCAGGTCTGCGTAATGTTTGCTTGAGAGCCTCGTCCCTGCCGTAGCCGAGCGGCGCGTGAGTTGTCCCCGTCAAACTGCCGTTGTAGCATTTGTTGAGCGACTGGCTGGAATTAACGGCAAGTTTTCACACGACATACAGGTTTGTTGTAGAGTGTTGTGTGTAGGCAGGTGTATTTCCTTTCCACGTCGAGGCAGGTGGATTCTGTGAAATAATGCATATGAATAATGAGGAGTTTCCCAAGAACTAAATCACTGTTATTAATATAAAAGTAAATAATAAAGAATAGTTTAATACAAGAATAGCATATAAATAATATAAAAAGTAATTAATATAAAACTTACCGATAGGATAAAAGACGAAATACCGCTGTACTAAATAAAATAAATAAAATAAAACTTACCGCTGTTCTTTGCATATGAATAATGGAGGAGAACTAAATCACTGTTATTAATATAAGAGGAGAACTAAATCAATAATTAATCAAGAATAGTAATTAATAAAGAATATAAAACTTACGGATAGGCTAAAAGACGACTTAACGCTCTACTAAATAAATAAAATAAAATAAAACTTACCGCTGATCTTTCGTGGAAGGTTGCTCAGACGTTGTGCTGGCGGTAGCCATGATTGAATGAAAATGAGCAACGACCGTTGCATGCATGCATTATTTCCTAAAGTCATTTATGCGTTAAGCGCGCATGCGCGAAAATGTTAAGCGCGCATGCGCAAAAGTGAAGTAAAACATTGAAGGCAAAGAGATCAAAATGGCAATAAACGAACGTTTAAATCATAAAATGAACCGTTGTATACGCTTAGTTAGGGATCAGGCATATTGTGGAGTATTAATAATAGAGAAATTCGATGTGAAAGTCACATTTGACAACGAACGCGCTAACGTGAACGTCGAATTTTTTTCTTGGCAATAACTGAAACCGGATGGTGACGCAAGCCAGCTGTGGCGCGCGTGACGCTAATGGGGGTAGCTTATCACGATCGGAATGTGAAGCTAGAACAATGCCATTTCAAAAACGATACACGAACTATAAAAGCATGAATTGAAGCGTTGTTTAGGATCAGTGGAGAGTAGGGATCTGTGTAGTGCCATTATATTATAGAAAATCGATGTAAATAACGTTTGTGAACGAAAAGCACTACATGACCGTTCATTTTTTTCTTTCCGAAAGCAAAGACATCCGAGACTAGTCAGTTATGCGTTAGGCGATTAGTAGGATCTGCTTTGTGCTGTAGGGGTGCGTGCGTAGCGATAACGAGTTGGACGTTATCATCGAGGAGGCACTAGGCGTACCACACATCGAACCGCCGACGTACGAGAGTCTGTACACGGTGTCGCCAACACCGCCGGAAGTGATACAACGTCAAGTCATCGCGACGGGTCGGGGTCAGTTGGCCTTCCGCTATGAGCGGCACGCGATGTCCCCCCTCGCCGAACACCTCAGTGAGATGATTCTGGAGAGGGCGCGCGATCGATGCGGCGCTGTATCTGGTCCAGTTCGTTTCGGACTGGCTGCTAGGCACGGACTGGCGCGACTACATCAACCGCGCTCTGCTGGAGTCGACCGTCCATACGTACATTCAGCGCAGGAGCGGACTCGAATAGAACATTATGCTTGCTTTGTTTGCTATAACATTGGTTAAAAATAAAAGCCGTTGTTTTGAATGTTGTACTACGATGGCGACGCTTAATAAAACGTTGAAAATGTACTTTCCGTTCGACAGTCCCACACAGCTCCCCGAAAGTGCCACACAATTTCCTGACAGTTCCACACAGCTCCTTGACAGTAACACACCGCTCCCCGGCAGTACGTCTAACTTGTTACATGTTTGCCTTCCGTACATGGTCCAGCTTGTTACACGTCTGCCTTCCATACATGTACTAGCTTTTTACTTATTTGCTATCCATACATGGTCTAGCTTGTTACATGTTTGCCTTCCATACACGGACTAGCTTGTTACATGTTTACCTTCCATACACGGTCTGGCTTGTTACATGTCTACCTTCCATACATGGTCTAGCTTCTTACATGTCTGCCTTTCATACATGGTCTAGCCTGTTACATGTCTGCCTTCCGTACATGGACTAGCTTGTTACATGTTGGCCTTCCGTACATGGGCTAGCTTGTTACATGTTTGCCTTACGTACATGGACTAGCTTGTTACATGTGTGCCTTCCATACACGAACAAGCTTGTTACATGTTTGCCTTACGTACATGGACTAACTTGTTACATGTTTGCCTTCCATACACGGACTAGCTTGTTACATGTTTGCCTTACATACATGGACTAGCTTGTTACATGTTTGCCTTCCATACATGGTCTAGCTTGTTACAGGTCTGCCTTTCATACATGGTCTAGCTTGATACATGTTTCCCTTCCGTACATGGACTAGCTTGTTACATGTTTACCTTCCATACACGGACTAGCTTGTTACATGTTTACCTTCCATACACGGACTAGCTTGTTACATGTTTGCCTTCCATACACGGACTAGCTTGTTACATGTTTGCCTTCCGTACATGGTCTGGCTTGTTACATGTCTGTCTTCCATACATGGTCTAGCTTGCTACATGTTTCCCTTCCATACATGGTCTAACTTGTGACATGTTTGCCTTCCATACATGGTCTAGCTTGTTACATGTTTGCCTTCCATACACGGACTAGCTTGTTACATATTTGCATTCCATACATGATCTAGCTTGTTACATGTCTACCTTCCATATATGGTCTAGCTTGTTACATGTCTGCCTTCCGTACATGGACTAGGTTCCCTGACAGTCCCACACAGCTTCCGACAGTCACACGCAGTTCCCTGACAGTCCCACACAGCTCCATGACAGTCCCACACAGTTTCCGACAGTCCCACACAGCTTCCCGACAGTCTCATACAGCTTCCGACAGTCCCACACAGCTCCATGACATTTATTTTATTTAGGTCTTATTATTTAGCAATAGACCGGTAAGTTGCCTTTTACACGAGTCCTATTAATTATCTTTATTAATTAATAAGAACCTCATTAGTCATGTTTTGATTTAATTTGGGAACCTCCTCATTAGTCACAGCGATAGAGCGGTAGGTTCTGGCAGTCCCACACAGCTCCATGACAGTCCCACCCAGTTTCCGACAGTCCCACACAGCTCCATAACAGTATTACACAGCTTCCTGACAGTCCCACACAGTTCCTGGCAGTCCCACACAGCTCCCCGACAGTCACACGCAGTTCCCTGACAGTCCCACACAGCTCCCTGACAGCCCCACACAGTTTCCGACAGTCCCACACAGCTTCCCGACAGTCTCATACAGCTTCCGACAGTCCCACAGAGCTCCATGACATTTATTTTATTTAGGTCTTATTATTTAGCAATAGACCGGTAAGTTGCCTTTTACACGAGTCCTATTAATTATCTTTTATTAATTAATAAGAACCTCATTAGTCATGTTTTGATTTAATTCGGGAACCTCCTCATTAGTCACAGCGATAGAGCGGTAGGTTCTGGCAGTCCCACACAGCTCCATGACAGTCCCACGCAGTTTCCGACAGTCCCACACAACTTCCCGACAGTCTCATACAGCTTCCGACATTCACACGCAGTTCCCTGACAGTCCCACACAGTTACCCGACAGTCACACAAAACTCCCGACAGTCCCACACAGCTCCATGACAGTCCCACACAGTTCCTGGCAGTCCCACACAGCTTCCCGACAGTCCCACACAGCTCCCTGGCTACATGTCTCCCTTCCATACAGGGTCTAACTTGTGACATGTTTGCCTTCCATACATGATCTAGCTTGTTACATGTTTGCCTTCCATACACGGACTAGGTTGTTACATATTTGCCTTCCATACATGAACTAGCTTGTTACATGTATGCCTTCCATATATGGTCTAGCTTGTTACATGTTTGCCTTTCATACATGGTCTAGCCTGTTACATGTCTGCCTTCCGTACATGGACTAGGTTGTTACAGCTCCCTGACAGTCCCACACAGTTCCCTGACAGTCCCACACAGTTACCCGACAGTCACACAAAACTCCTGACAGTCCCACACAGCTCCATAACAGTATAACACAGCTTCCTGACAGTCCCACACAGTTCCTGGCAGTCCCACACAGCTCCATGACAGTCCCACACAGTTCCCCGACAGTCACACACAGCTTCCCGACAGTCCCACACAGCTCCCTGAAAGTATCACACAATTCCCTGACAGTCCCACACAGCTCCCTGACAGTCACACACAGCTCCCCGGCAGTACCACACAATTCCCTGACAGTCCCACACAGCTATCTGACAGTCCCACACAGCTCCTGACAGTCCCACACAGTTCCCTTACAGTCCCACACAACTCTTGACAGTCAAACACAGCTCCCTGACAGTCCCACACAGTTCCGGTCAGTCCCACACAGCTCCCTGACAGTCCCACACAGCTCCCTGACAGTCACACGCAGTTCTCTGACAGTCCCACACAGTTTCCCGACAGTCACACAAAACTCCTGACAGTCCCACACAGCTCCATAACAGTATTACACAGTTACCCGACAGTCCCACACAGCTCCATGACAGTCCCACACAGTTCCCGACAGTCCCACACAGCTTCCCGTCAGTCCCACACAGCTCCCTACCACACAATTCCCTGACAGTCCCACACAGTTCCGGTCAGTCCCACACAGCTCCCCGACAGTCTCACACAGCTCCCTGAAAGTACCACACAATTCCCTGACAGTCCCACACAGTTCCCTTACAGTCACACACAGCTCCCTGTCAGTCCCACACAGCTCCCTGACAGTCCCACACAACTCCCTGACAGTCTCACACAGTTCCGCCTGATAGTCCCAAAACTCCCGACAGTCCCACACAGCTCCCTGACAGTCACACACAGCTCCCCGGCAGTACCACACAGTTCCTGGCAGTCCCACACAGCTCCATGACATTTATTTTATTTAGTTCTTATTATTTAGCAATAGACCGGTAAGTTGCCTTTTACACGAGTCCTATTAATTATCTTTATTAATTAATAAGAACCTCATTAGTCATGTTTTGATTTAATTTGGGAACCTCCTCCTCATTAGTCACAGCGATAGAGCGGTAGGTTCTGGCAGTCCCACACAGCTCCATGACAGTCCCACACACTTCCCGACAGTCCCACACAGCTCCCTGGCTACATGTCTCCCTTCCATACATGGTCTAACTTGTGACATGTTTGCCTTCCATACATGGTCTAGCTTGTTACATGTTTGCCTTCCATACACGGACTAGGTTGTTACATATTTGCCTTCCATGCATGAACTAGCTTGTTACATGTATACCTTCCATATATGGTCTAGCTTGTTACATGTTTGCCTTTCATACATGGTCTAGCCTGTTACATGTCTGCCTTCCGTACATGGACTAGGTTGTTACAGCTCCCTGACAGTCCCACACAGTTACCCGACAGACACACAAACTCCTGACTGACAGTGCCACACAGCTCCCTGACAGTCTCACACAGCTCCCTGACAGTACCACGCAGTTCCTCGTCAGTCCCATACAGGGGTTCTGTATGTATGTATGTATGTATGTAGGAGCCGTCGCACCACGGCGCCGATACTCGTCTAACTCGTATAACTAACTAACTAACTCGTCTAACTCGTAGGGGGGTGGCGGGGGGTTCTGTATGTATGTAGGTATGTAGGTATGTAGGGTAATAAAAACATACTTTATTACTACTACTATACACGTAAAAGCGCGCAGTCCCACACAGCTCCCTGACAGTCACACACAGCTCCCCGGCAGTACCACACAATTCCCTAACAGTCCCACACAGCTCCCTGACAGTCCCACACAGCTCCTGACCATCACACACAGCTCCTGACAGTCCCATACAGTTCCCTTACAGTCACACACAGCTCCCTGACAGTACCACATAGTTCGTTCCCTGTCAGTCCCACACAGCTCCCTGACAGTCCCACACAACTCCCTGACAGTCTCACACAGCTCCGCCTGACAGTCCCACACAGCTCCATAACAGTATTACACATCTTCCTGGCAATCCCACACAGTTCCTGTCAGTCTGAAAACAATTGTATGTTTTTATTACCCTACATACCTACATACCTACATACAAACAGAACCCCCCGCCACCCCCCTACGAGTTAGACGAGTTAGTTAGTTAGTTATACGAGTTAGACGAGTATCGGCGCCGTGGTGCGACGGCTCCTACATACATACATACATACATACAGAACCCCTGTATGGGACTGACGAGGAACTGCGTGGTACTGTCAGGGAGCTGTGTGAGACTGTCAGGGAGCTGTGTGGCACTGTCAGTCAGGAGTTTGTGTGTCTGTCGGGTAACTGTGTGGGACTGTCAGGGAGCTGTAACAACCTAGTCCATGTACGGAAGGCAGACATGTAACAGGCTAGACCATGTATGAAAGGCAAACATGTAACAAGCTAGACCATATATGGAAGGTATACATGTAACAAGCTAGTTCATGTATGGAAGGCAAATATGTAACAACCTAGTCCGTGTATGGAAGGCAAACATGTAACAAGCTAGACCATGTATGGAAGGCAAACATGTCACAAGTTAGACCATGTATGGAAGGGAGACATGTAGCCAGGGAGCTGTGTGGGACTGTCGGGAAGCTGTGTGGGACTGTCGGGAAGTGTGTGGGACTGTCATGGAGCTGTGTGGGACTGCCAGAACCTACCGCTCTATCGCTGTGACTAATGAGGAGGAGGTTCCCAAATTAAATCAAAACATGACTAATGAGGTTCTTATTAATTAATAAAGATAATTAATAGGACTCGTGTAAAAGGCAACTTACCGGTCTATTGCTAAATAATAAGAACTAAATAAAATAAATGTCATGGAGCTGTGTGGGACTGCCAGGAACTGTGTGGTACTGCCGGGGAGCTGTGTGTGACTGTCAGGGAGCTGTGTGGGACTGTCGGGAGTTTTGGGACTATCAGGCGGAACTGTGTGAGACTGTCAGGGAGTTGTGTGGGACTGTCAGGGAGCTGTGTGGGACTGACAGGGAGCTGTGTGTGACTGTAAGGGAACTGTGTGGGACTGTCAGGGAATTGTGTGGTACTTTCAGGGAGCTGTGTGAGACTGTCGGGGAGCTGTGTGGGACTGACCGGAACTGTGTGGGACTGTCAGGGAATTGTGTGGTAGGGAGCTGTGTGGGACTGACGGGAAGCTGTGTGGGACTGTCGGGAACTGTGTGGGACTGTCATGGAGCTGTGTGGGACTGTCGGGTAACTGTGTAATACTGTTATGGAGCTGTGTGGGACTGTCAGGAGTTTTGTGTGACTGTCGGGAAACTGTGTGGGACTGTCAGAGAACTGCGTGTGACTGTCAGGGAGCTGTGTGGGACTGTCAGGGAGCTGTGTGGGACTGACCGGAACTGTGTGGGACTGTCAGGGAGCTGTGTTTGACTGTCAAGAGTTGTGTGGGACTGTAAGGGAACTGTGTGGGACTGTCAGGAGCTGTGTGGGACTGTCAGATAGCTGTGTGGGACTGTCAGGGAATTGTGTGGTACTGCCGGGGAGCTGTGTGTGACTGTCAGGGAGCTGTGTGGGACTGTCAGGGAATTGTGTGATACTTTCAGGGAGCTGTGTGGGACTGTCGGGAAGCTGTGTGTGACTGTCGGGGAACTGTGTGGGACTGTCATGGAGCTGTGTGGGACTGCCAGGAACTGTGTGGGACTGTCAGGAAGCTGTGTTATACTGTTATGGAGCTGTGTGGGACTGTCAGGGAATTGTGTGATACTTTCAGGGAGCTGTGTGGGACTGTCGGGAAGCTGTGTGTGACTGTCGGGTAACTGTGTGGGACTGTCAGGGAACTGTGTGGGACTGTCAGGGAGCTGTAACAACCTAGTCCATGTACGGAAGGCAGACATGTAACAGGCTAGACCATGTATGAAAGGCAAACATGTAACAAGCTAGACCATATATGGAAGGCATACATGTAACAAGCTAGTTCATGTATGGAAGGCAAATATGTAACAACCTAGTCCGTGTATGGAAGGCAAACATGTAACAAGCTAGATCATGTATGGAAGGCAAACATGTCACAAGTTAGACCCTGTATGGAAGGGAGACATGTAGCCAGGGAGCTGTGTGGGACTGTCGGGAAGCTGTGTGGGACTGCCAGGAACTGTGTGGGACTGTCATGGAGCTGTGTGGGACTGTCGGGAGTTTTGTGTGACTGTCGGGTAACTGTGTGGGACTGTCAGGGAACTGCGTGTGAATGTCGGAAGCTGTATGAGACTGTCGGGAAGTTGTGTGGGACTGTCGGAAACTGCGTGGGACTGTCATGGAGCTGTGTGGGACTGCCAGAACCTACCGCTCTATCGCTGTGACTAATGAGGAGGTTCCCGAATTAAATCAAAACATGACTAATGAGGTTCTTATTAATTAATAAAAGATAATTAATAGGACTCGTGTAAAAGGCAACTTACCGGTCTATTGCTAAATAATAAGACCTAAATAAAATAAATGTCATGGAGCTGTGTGGGACTGTCGGAAGCTGTATGAGACTGTCGGGAAGCTGTGTGGGACTGTCGGAAACTGTGTGGGGCTGTCAGGGAGCTGTGTGGGACTGTCAGGGAACTGCGTGTGACTGTCGGGGAGCTGTGTGGGACTGCCAGGAACTGTGTGGGACTGTCAGGAAGCTGTGTAATACTGTTATGGAGCTGTGTGGGACTGTCGGAAACTGGGTGGGACTGTCATGGAGCTGTGTGGGACTGCCAGAACCTACCGCTCTATCGCTGTGACTAATGAGGAGGTTCCCAAATTAAATCAAAACATGACTAATGAGGTTCTTATTAATTAATAAAGATAATTAATAGGACTCGTGTAAAAGGCAACTTACCGGTCTATTGCTAAATAATAAGACCTAAATAAAATAAATGTCATGGAGCTGTGTGGGACTGTCGGAAGCTGTATGAGACTGTCGGGAAGCTGTGTGGGACTGTCGGAAACTGTGTGGGACTGTCATGGAGCTGTGTGGGACTGTCAGGGAACTGCGTGTGACTGTCGGAAGCTGTGTGGGACTGTCAGGGAACCTAGTCCATGTACGGAAGGCAGACATGTAACAAGCTAGACCATATATGGAAGGTAGACATGTAACAAGCTAGATCATGTATGGAATGCAAATATGTAACAAGCTAGTCCGTGTATGGAAGGCAAACATGTAACAAGCTAGACCATGTATGGAAGGCAAACATGTCACAAGTTAGACCATGTATGGAAGGGAAACATGTAGCAAGCTAGACCATGTATGGAAGACAGACATGTAACAAGCCAGACCATGTACGGAAGGCAAACATGTAACAAGCTAGTCCGTGTATGGAAGGCAAACATGTAACAAGCTAGTCCGTGTATGGAAGGTAAACATGTAACAAGCTAGTCCGTGTATGGAAGGTAAACATGTAACAAGCTAGTCCATGTACGGAAGGGAAACATGTATCAAGCTAGACCATGTATGAAAGGCAGACCTGTAACAAGCTAGACCATGTATGGAAGGCAAACATGTAACAAGCTAGTCCATGTATGTAAGGCAAACATGTAACAAGCTAGTCCGTGTATGGAAGGCAAACATGTAACAAGTTAGTCCATGTACGTAAGGCAAACATGTAACAAGCTTGTTCGTGTATGGAAGGCACACATGTAACAAGCTAGTCCATGTACGTAAGGCAAACATGTAACAAGCTAGCCCATGTACGGAAGGCCAACATGTAACAAGCTAGTCCATGTACGGAAGGCAGACATGTAACAGGCTAGACCATGTATGAAAGGCAGACATGTAAGAAGCTAGACCATGTATGGAAGGTAGACATGTAACAAGCCAGACCGTGTATGGAAGGTAAACATGTAACAAGCTAGTCCGTGTATGGAAGGCAAACATGTAACAAGCTAGACCATGTATGGATAGCAAATAAGTAAAAAGCTAGTACATGTATGGAAGGCAGACGTGTAACAAGCTGGACCATGTACGGAAGGCAAACATGTAACAAGTTAGACGTACTGCCGGGGAGCGGTGTGTTACTGTCAAGGAGCTGTGTGGAACTGTCAGGAAATTGTGTGGCACTTTCGGGGAGCTGTGTGGGACTGTCGAACGGAAAGTACATTTTCAACGTTTTATTAAGCGTCGCCATCGTAGTACAACATTCAAAACAACGGCTTTTATTTTTAACCAATGTTATAGCAAACAAAGCAAGCATAATGTTCTATTCGAGTCCGCTCCTGCGCTGAATGTACGTATGGACGGTCGACTCCAGCAGAGCGCGGTTGATGTAGTCGCGCCAGTCCGTGCCTAGCAGCCAGTCCGAAACGAACTGGACCAGATACAGCGCCGCATCGATCGCGCGCCCTCTCCAGAATCATCTCACTGAGGTGTTCGGCGAGGGGGGACATCGCGTGCCGCTCATAGCGGAAGGCCAACTGACCCCGACCCGTCGCGATGACTTGACGTTGTATCACTTCCGGCGGTGTTGGCGACACCGTGTACAGACTCTCGTACGTCGGCGGTTCGATGTGTGGTACGCCTAGTGCCTCCTCGATGATAACGTCCAACTCGTTATCGCTACGCACGCACCCCTACAGCACAAAGCAGATCCTACTAATCGCCTAACGCATAACTGACTAGTCTCGGATGTCTTTGCTTTCGGAAAGAAAAAAATGAACGGTCATGTAGTGCTTTTCGTTCACAAACGTTATTTACATCGATTTTCTATAATATAATGGCACTACACAGATCCCTACTCTCCACTGATCCTAAACAACGCTTCAATTCATGCTTTTATAGTTCGTGTATCGTTTTTGAAATGGCATTGTTCTAGCTTCACATTCCGATCGTGATAAGCTACCCCCATTAGCGTCACGCGCGCCACAGCTGGCTTGCGTCACCATCCGGTTTCAGTTATTGCCAAGAAAAAAATTCGACGTTCACGTTAGCGCGTTCATTGTCAAATGTGACTTTCACATCGAATTTCTCTATTATTAATACTCCACAATATGCCTGATCCCTAACTAAGCGTATACAACGGTTCATTTTATGATTTAAACGTTCGTTTATTGCCATTTTGATATCTTTGCCTTCAATGTTTTACTTCACTTTTGCGCATGCGCGCTTAACATTTTCGCGCATGCGCGCTTAACGCATAAATGACTTTAGGAAATAATGCATGCATGCAACGGTCGTTGCTCATTTTCATTCAATCATGGCTACCGCCAGCACAACGTCTGAGCAACCTTCCACGAAAGATCAGCAGTGTTTTATTTTATTTTATTTATTTAGTAGAGCGTTAAGTCGTCTTTTAGCCTATCCGTAAGTTTTATATTCTTTATTAATTACTATTCTTGATTAATTATTGATTTAGTTCTCCTCTTATATTAATAACAGTGATTTAGTTCTCCTCCATTATTCATATGCAAAGAACAGCGGTAAGTTTTATTTTATTTATTTTATTTAGTACAGCGGTATTTCGTCTTTTATCCTATCGGTAAGTTTTATATTAATTACTTTTTATATTATTTATATGCTATTCTTGTATTAAACTATTCTTTATTATTTACTTTTATATTAATAACAGTGATTTAGTTCTTGGGAAACTCCTCATTATTCATATGCATTATTTCACAGAATCCACCTGCCTCGACGTGGAAAGGAAATACACCTGCCTACACACAACACTCTACAACAAACCTGTATGTCGTGTGAAAACTTGCCGTTAATTCCAGCCAGTCGCTCAACAAATGCTACAACGGCAGTTTGACGGGGACAACTCACGCGCCGCTCGGCTACGGCAGGGACGAGGCTCTCAAGCAAACATTACGCAGACCTGGCTCACGCCACCGTGACTTCTATTAATAAAACATAACTTACACCATTTTGCGTCCATTCGTCTATCCACCGAATATAACCATCCTGCTTTAACAGGCCGCTGAGTACAGCTTTTAAACGCTAAATGCATGCATGGAATTCGTTTCGTTTTGATAGCGCCACGGCTGAAATTAACGCCGTTACAGAGCCGGCTAGTCGCATGGTTATATTTAGAAACTAGACCGCCGGATCATAGGTCATGGCTGCTGCTGCTGCTGCTGCTGCTGCTGCGAGCGCACGCCGCTGCTGCTACATAGGGTACAGCGGGGTTATTTTCACACAATGGGTTTAGAGCGCAGCGCCGCCATAACCGTTGTGGTTATATACGGGCTTACATAAGCATATATATATCGTGCTGGCATTAACTGGCACGAAGGTGGAGCTCGGTGTGCGTAAGACGTCGTGGCAAGGCGACTAGGCCGCCAGATCATAGGCCAGCGCTGCTGGCTACTGCTACATAGGGTACAGCGGTGTTATTCTCACACAATGGGTTTAGAGCGCCGTTATAACCCAGTGGTTTTAGCTATAACCGTTGTGGTTATATAAAGGCCTATTACGTATATATACAACGATCGCTAGGGACGCTATATAAGTGCTTACGTAAGCACAACGGTAGGTCGTACGTTGATCGCTAGGGAATTAGTCACTGGGATAACCGATAGGTGGTGACACCTCAAGGAAGGGTCATCAATCAAAAAGTGACAGGCCTATATATATAATTAATTATTAATTAATTAATTTATTTATAACCACGGTGGTTTTAGCTATAACCGTATGTCGTAACCACGGTGGTTTTAGCTATAACCACGGTGGTTTCAGCTATAACCAATATCGTAACTAGGAACGCTGTTACTGGAATAATCGCTAGATGGCGTTATCACGTAACTAGGGACGCCGTAACTAGGGACGCCGTTACTGAAATAATCGCTAGATGGCGCCTTAATATTATCAATCAAAAGTGACAGGCCATCAATCACGTTTTTTATAAGTAGGTTCCCGATTCCACTCAGGTTACACAAAACCCTTTGATCTTTTTTTTATAAGTAGGTTCCCGATTTTGATAAGGACGTTTTTTATACACGTACTTAGGTCTAAAAAAACGGTGGATTTACCTATAACATAACCACATTGGTTTCTGCTATATCCCCGTATCGTAACTAGGGACGCTGTTATTATATTATTCGCTAGATGGCGTTATCACGTAACTAGGGACGCTGTTATTATATTATTCGCTAGATGGCGTTATCACGTAACTAGGGACGCCGTAACTAAGGACGCCGTAACTAGGGCGTTGTTATTAACCGCTAGAGGGCGCTTGTCATTCACAAAAGTGACAGGCCATCAATCACGTTTTTTATAACTAGGATCACGTAACTAGGGACGCCGTAACTAAGGACGCCGTAACTAGGACGTTGTTATTAACCACTAGAGGGCGCTTTTCAGTCACAAAAAGTGACAGGCCATCAATCACGTTTTTTATAACTAGGATCCCGATTCCACTCAGGTTACCAAAAAGCCTTTGATCTTTTTTTTATAAGTAGGATCCCGATTTTGAAATCGACGTTTTTTATGCACGTACCTAGATACAAAAGGGGGCGTGGTTTCGCGTGTGTGTATCCTCTATACTACTAACGTGTCGCTCTTGTAAACCGGACAACCAGGAGACCAGTACTGTCACCGGCCATTTCATTGTGAAAACATTGTTATTTTCATCAGTTTGGCCAACAAATGCATTTGTATAAATCTTGGCGTCATATTATTACTCTTTCAAAATTATTAATGGTTTTACAATATGTAAGTAAGGTTATTCATCCTTACAAGACGGTGTATAATAGTTAAAATGTGTTGATGTATGTTACTTTATCACATACTACTCAAATAAACGTAATTCAAAAACATAATCGTCAAGAATCAACACATATCTATATGGAAACATAGAGCGTGTTGTTTGTTATCTCCGCAACGCATCATCTCCGCAATGCATCGCTCTTGTAAACCGGATAAACAGTAGACCAGTACTGTCACCGGCCGTTTCAAAAATCAGTATTGTTATCAGTTTGATCAACAAGTGCATTCTCTCAGCACCTACTGTGTTATTCTGCTCGCCATCACAGAGAATAACTTCCGAGTATCTGAAGCGCGCACAACTTCGCCGACTCACCTACCCTCATACAATGAAACAGCCATGTCTTGTCGTTTGACATGTTGATATATATATATAAATATATATAATTATATATGTGTATATGTAATAATATGTATTAATTATTATTATACCAAAACTTATAAAGCACTCTTTTCATACATAAAAGCCTGCTCAAAAGCGCTGTACACAATCAATAGAATAATCATAGACAGTAAACACAAAGCATAAAAACGATAACATGATAAAAATGAAATATTATAGAAGACTGGATATAATAAGTTGATCATATATATACTGTTTTAAAATGTAATAAAAAAGATTAAAAGAGTTAAGCACTAAAATGGGCCAGGGACAAACGTGTTTTAGCAGCTTCTTGAAAGTATTCAGTGTTTTTTCTTCACGAATGTGAGCCGGTAGCGCATTCCACAACTTGGCTGCTGAACACTGAAATTTTCTGTCGCCGTAAGTAACTGTTCTAGCCCTTGGAACTTCTAGTGTCACTGAATCCATGGATCGTAGCGTTCTTCTTGGTTGGTACACATTCAGCATATCCGATATATATCCTGGAGCCTGTCCATGTAGGGCTTTATATGTGTGCATCAGGATTTGAAATTGCATACGATAGTTAACAGTTAACCAGTGCAGGTTTTTCAACGCTGGTGTGATGTGGCTGTTGCGTGATGTTCTGGTTACAATCCGTGCCGCGGTGTTCTGTACACGTTGTAACTTGTTAATTCATGTCTGGTGCAGTCCACTGAGCAGAGCGTTACAATAGTCTAGACGGGATGTTACAAGCCCGTTGACTAGTGATTGAGTGCCATCACTTGTGAGATAACGCCTAATGTGCCCAATGTTCCGGAGCTGATAATATCCACACCTACAGACACTGTTCAAATGTTGCTCCATGTTCATGGCAGAGTCGAAGATAACACCCAGGTTTTTCACACTGTTCACTGATGTAATGTCAGTGTCGCCAACACGCACAGTAACGTTTTCCATCTGCATGAATGTGAACAACACAACTTCAGTCATTTCACTGTTCAGTTTTAGCATGTTTGGGTGCATCCTTCTTTCAATGAGTTCCATGGATTCTGTTTGGGCTGCACCGTCCTTCGGCTTGAACGAGATGTACAACTGGGTGTCATCCGCATAGAAGTGATAACACAGTCCATACCGACGGATAATGGCTCCTGGTGGTTTTGAGTACATGGTGTGTTTCTTCGGGCCGAGTACTGAGCCTTGTGGTACACCATGATCCAGGAGAACTGGACTTGAGTGCTCGCCATCTATGACCACTAACTGGTAACGGTCGTGGAGATACTATGCTATCTAGCCGAGGGCAGCTCTGGAGATTCCGAATAAGTTCTCAAAAAAGGATTCAACAGAATTCCGTGATCGAGAGTGTCGAACGCAGCTGACAGATCGAGCATGGCCAACACTGTGACACAACCATTATCCAGAGACTCGATGATATCGCTTTGCACCTTGAGGAGCGCCGTCTCGGTCGAGGGAGATCTATGGTAGGCTGACTGGAGCTCCTCGTGAAGACCATTACTCACCAGGTGGCGCTCAATATGTGTATCTACAACCTTCTCTAACACCTTAGCAATGAAGGGAAGGTTGGACACAGATCTGTAGTGCTTCAGCATGTCTGGATCGAGTTTTGGGTTCTTGAGTCGTGGTCGTATATGAGCACACTTGAATGCACGAGGCACACAGCTACTATCCATAGAGGCATTGACAATCGCGGTGATAATAACAGGGAGTAGCTCATCTACACACAACTTTAGAAGCCATGTGGGCACCGGATCGAGGTCGCAGGATTTATCAGGTCACTTCAGGATGAAGGTCTTCACTTCATCATCACATGCGCGAGTAAACCTCTCCAGTGGTGTAGTTACAGATGAGGCGTCAACGTCCTGGTCAATACCATGCACCTGGTCCGTCTGGAGGCCACGTCGGATGTTGTGTATCTTCTCCATAAAGAAAGAGCTAAACATATCGGTTAGTTCACTGGGAGACGCCGTTTGAGGAAGAAATGGAGACGTCCTTTCACAAAGCAGGTGTTTCGCCACTTTGTAGATGCCCTTCTGGTCATAGGTGTAGGCAGTGATCTTTTCCGAATAGTATACTATCCTGGTTTGTTTTATGAGTTTGTTCACCACAACACATTGGTCTCTATATATCTGGTGGTTAACAGTCAGGCGATTCTTCTGCCATCGTCATTCCAGCTTCCGTCGGAGATGTTTAGCCTCATGTAACTCATCTGTGTACCGTGGACAGTCTGGATGTTGGGTGATTGTTTTAGTACGAAGTGGTGCGTGCTTATCAATGAGCGATGTGAGTCCTTCATTAAAAGCATTCACCAAACCATCCACATCACCATCCGTAGTTTGTAACATGGAGGATGCCACAACGTCCTGCTTAAAAGCTTCCACGTCTATGGCACGTAGCTTCCTGAAGGAAACACAATCTTCTGTATGGGAACAGGTTTGGCCAGGGTCGTGGTGAAACCGACAGCGAAGTGGTCACGTGTAAGTTTCCCAAGGTGGTCACAAAGTCCGGGGTCGGTGACGGTGATGTCGAATACGATGTGACTGGTGTCTCTGCTGATCACGACGTCCAACGTATGGCCGAGCACGAGCCGGCGAGAAATGTAGACCACTGGTCTGGCCATTATGCTTTGATGGTGGGGGTCGATACACCACGGCCAGATGCACAGTTGTGTCACCCGTATCCAGATCACAATCCATGTGTTCAAAGTTTGTGTAGTCGCCCGTGGTACTGGAGCCTTGGGGGCGGAATGATATGGCAGACTTACAAAGCAATGCCACACCACCTCCATTTCTACTGCCGGGTCGGGGTACATGTTTCATGGTATACCCAGAATGGACCAACTCACCAATGCATTTCTTGTCTACGGAAGTCCCCAGCCATGTCTCTGTGAGACCAACAACATCATAGTCCTGTGTAACAATGTAGTCGCTCAGAGACAAAGCCTTGTTCTTGATGGATCTTGGATTAAGGCAACATACCCGTAGAGACTTCTTCGTAGGTTGTACATGCACATAGTCACATTTAATCCTCACCAAATTATTCTTGTTTATACCTAATGCACTAGTGATCTGACCACGACCACGGGCACTGAATTGTTTATGTTGACATACACTTGCCCCACTTCTAGGAATAGACCTCAAAATACTGTTACAGTGTAGTGTTGGTGGTGGTCGATGACCGATCACAGTAGGTATCCGTACCTGTATTGCGCAACTCTGGCCATAGTCCGTCGCTAGGCCAGTATTGTTCTTGCTGGTAGGCGGCATTACCTTTGACCGCAACCATTGTCTTTGACCACCTCTGGTCCCCCAGTGGGTCGGCCTAGCGTTGCAGATGCACAATTGTCGCACATGTACACAAACACACACACCACTCACACACACACACACACACACACACACACACACACACACACACACACACACACACACACACACACACACACACACACACACACACACACACACACGTATATAACTACTTATTGTAACTGGAGTAAAATGGAAAGTGAGAGTTAACCATCCTAATGCAGTGTTGTTTTATTTAATTTACAGTGAAACCACCGATATCATTTAATATGAGGCCTTACCACTTCTGCGTTACGCCAATAATATATACAAAATTAATCATGGTACTTTCACACAAGTTATACTAATTAGCGAATCCGGGAACATTCAAGCATTTGTAGAATCTCTGAAAATGTTGCTATTATTTAAATTATTATACTAGGAAATAACAAATATTAATATTTCTATTACAATGACATTTCCGTCATATCCGTTACGCAAAATATGTTATCTAATTCGGTGTGGTCTAATGTAGTATTGAAATTATACATAAGCAACAGGTAGTCTGCAATTATGTATACTAATTCAGATATTGACTAAAATTAAAATAGCGTCAAAGTAACCTTTTAATTGTGTATAGTTCGATTTGATAAAGAACCATAAATACACGACGCGTAATAGCAAGTGGAATTCATAAAGCATTCAACATGTAAGGCATTTTGGAAGGACAGCAAATTAAATATAATATAAAACAATATGAATTGTTGTTTACTACACGTATGCGCTGCGTTCAAAAAATTATTTGATCAGATAGCTTTACATTTAGTTTTGTTCCGGCTCGGTGAAGATGTGAATATCCTTCCATTACGGAGATAAGGCTCATAAATTGGACCCCGTATTCAATGTAGCGTACAATCTGAAACGATCCTTGTGTGAAAATATTTTGTTTCTGTATCCTCCAATACTTCTTCTATCTACATGCCTAATTTTACGACAATCAAAGAAAATAATTTGTTGACCAAAATGTCAACCTAAATTGTACACGTTTGGCGTTTTTGCTGTACTATCTATTCGTACCCTGATATTTGATTAATCATGCTACTTGCATAAGCCAATAAAATTACACGAATACTGCCATTCCTAGGCAAGCAACTGTATATTTCACTTTCTCTAGGCTTTGAGCTTCTTTAAAAAAACGGTGATGCATAAATTCCTCAGGTGGGAGAGGTTCCCTTTTTTGGCATGTGGGCTACTAGAACGTGGAGAAATGTTTATAATCCAGTTCATGTATGATGTAATGACACCACTTTTGTATAATTACTTGTTATTTATAACACAATTGAATCTACATCTAAACATAGATTTGAAGTAATCACAATCGGGGTGCAATTGTTCAATGGACACATGTAATAGTTGTTCACGGCAACTTGCCATTCGCTGCGTCACGCCTGCCCAGGAAGTTGTGTGTGTGTGCACAATAGCAGAAATGTGTTCTGGATTCTAAATCAAGTCGGTTTATTCAATAACAGTAGCATTTATGGTAAATATAAGAATGACACTATCTTTATTATATATCCAGTTGTGAACAATCGTAGTGGTGTGCGGCGGTCAGTCGTAGGTGAGTCGTAAGCTTACGATCATATGCGACCGGGCTACGATGGTCAAGATGCGTCGAAAAATGTTCGCCGCCGCGTCGGCGTCATTTCAGCTTTAATATTGTAACCTAAACGGGGGCACATTCCAAGGGGTCTAGGGGGCACGGTCATGTGGGCCCATTCTAACAGGCCTACGGGTACGCGAAATTGCAGAGGTCTAGAGGGCACGTGTCACTCAGGCCCCCCTGGATCCGCCTGTGCACTCACAGAGCTAACTATCTAGTCATTATAACGAATGAAAAGCAGTGACTAATTCTTACATAACTAGTATAGATCTACACACACCCCAGTTGTTCATGTATGCACACTCATTAACTTTCAATTAAGACAGTTCGCATTTACACAGTTATTTGATAATGTTACGAGTACACCGTTCCGGAGACAATACGTGATAATGGCTCATTTGTTCCTTTTTCCTGGTTCCGTTGTTTACGAGTGAGGTTCATTTGCAATCAAAGAAAGAAACTTTATTGACCCCATGTACATAAAATAATTCTTCTTGGTTATATACATGTAATATGCATTGAGAAAACATAGCCCCACATATAATACACCATAGGTATGCATACAGATAATTTACGAATAATAAGTAAGTAAATCATGTTTTCCAAATGGGGTCGGCGACTCCTATTAAGATAAAACGCCGCTCTCGTAGGAACCAGTCCATGTACATTAATAATGACATAGGTCTTCTTAACAACGATAATGTTGATCTCTGGTGTGTACGTTTACAGGTGTGTGAATGTGTACATCTGCGTGTGCATGCGTGAGTGTTATCTGTATGCGTGTGTTGCTGGTACATATGTTGCTGGTACACGTGTGTATACTTGCTACATTCTAATGGTTTGTACATTTGCATCAAATGATATTTATTTGTATATAGGTCTACTATTCTTTGTTGTTGCCTTCGACTGCTCCCTGTCAGAGGCGTTCTCTCACCATTCGTCTTAATCCGTTTTCCTAAAATCCCTATCCACCCGTGTGCACAAGAATGCCAACAAATCCTCAAGGTATATTTCAATTCATTATGACTGAAGGATATGTCGTAACCTATGTGCCCTCAATATGTTAGCGCCACTCACTCAAATAACCACATAGCTGGTTGACATTCGAACCACATTATTGCCTTAAGTTTCTCTTGCGGAGTAGTTACTGTCCCAAAACAAACCTGCAACTAGTCAAACACTACATCTACAGTAAACCTTTAGCAGATCACACAAATGAGCTGAAGAAACTATTGAAGTCTAACTAACGCTGACTGGTATCTTGTTACTTCTGAGCTTGATGACCCAAATAATGCATATGCTGCTTTCTATTCACAGTTTGGTCAGCATTATCTTAACTGCTTTCCTGAAGTAAAGATTAAACAAAAATACAGTAATAGGAAACCGTGGCTATCACATGGGCTGAAGACCTCCATAAAATGTAAAAATTTACTATTCGCCTACTACAAAAAAGCACCTACCCTTACTAATGAAACTAACTATAAAGCATACCGCAATAAGCTGAACTCAATTTTAAGAAAAGCAGAAAGAAATCACTATCAACAGTTATTAAAGCAAAATCAATCAAATCTTCTCAAATCATGGCAATTTATTAAGCAAATAATCAATAAAAAAAATATCACCATCTCCCAAGATAACTATTAATAATCAATTAATAATCAATAAAAAAAGTAATTGCCAATTACTTGAATAACTATTATGTTATGGTTGGACAATCGTTGGCTGAAAAGATTACCAAAAATCTTATTGACCCGTCAATATATATTAAGCATCGAAACTTCCATACAATATTTATCTCCCCAGTTGAACTGAATGAAGTAGAAACTATAATCAAAGATCTAAAAATATCAAGTCCTGGTTGGGACTTAATAATTACACATATTGTTAAATTAACATATCATACTTTCTTTAACACATGATGTTATTAACTTGAAAATAGCAAAAGTGATATACCCCGGCGGTGACAAGACACTCGTAAACAATTACCGTCCAATATCGATTTTGTCAGTTTTCTCTTAAGTTCTAAAAAATAATGTACAACAGATTAACATATTTCATAAACAAACATAACATCTTATATGATTACCAGTTTGGATTTAGGAAGAAGCATTCTGCAAACATGGCTCTTGTACAACTAGTAGATACATTTTCCACATCTATAAATAATGGTGACTACGTACTAGGAGTTTTTTTTGACTTCAGTAAAGCTTTCGATACAGTTGACCATAAAATATTACTTAATAAACTAGAACATTATGGTATTAGAGGAAGAGCACTTGCCTGGCCGGAAAGTTATTTGTCTAATAGAACGCAGTATGTTTTATTTGATGGAATAAAATCGAACATTCAGTCTATATGCTGTGGTGTCCCACAGGGATCAATAATAGGGCCACTGTTATTCTTAATCTATATTAACGACATTGTTAACTTATCAGATATCCTATTTCCTATTATATTTGCTGATGATACAAATGTTTTTGTCAATGGTAACAGTCTTAACGAGCTAGAAACTGTGATGAAAACAAGAACTGCAAAAATTAGTTATTTGGTTACAGAGTAATATCAGTAAAACACATTTTATTGTCTTCAAGTCAGTAAATAAAAAGGTATCCAATCCAATTGTCATCCTTATTGATGGACTACAAATTACTCAAGCAGAAAACACAAAATTCTTAGGAATTTTAATCGATGCTAATTTATCCTGGACTTTTCATATACAGTGTATAAAATCTAAAATAGCCAAAGCTGTTGGAATTATAAGTAAAGCTAGAAAAACCCTGAGTAGATCATCCCTTGTAACATTATACTATATATTTTTATATCCATATCTAACGTATTGTGTCGAAGTGTGGGGAGGAGCATATAATACACATCTTAGTTCTTTATTCAAATTACAAAAGTATGCAATTCGGTTAATTATGTCAGCTTCATACAGAGCGCACACAGACCAACTCTTCAAGAAGCTGTCCATTTTACCAATAAGAACAATCTACGAATACACGGTTGTGTTGTTTATGTACAAATTCCTTGTCATAACCGTCGATTATGACAAGGATGTTCATTTGAAATAACGAACTACACGAACATAGGACACGCAATGCAGAATTACTACATGTGCCGATTTCAAAAAGTAATGTATTATATAAAACCTTTAGATATCGAGGTGTTAAATTATGGAACAATATGGCAACAACAGTGGATTGTAATTATGCATTAGCAACGTTTAAACGTCAAGTCAAGAATTTTTTGCAAGGAAATATTATTAATTACATGTATAAATAGCATTCTTTGTTGCAATTTTAAATGAAGTATTCATGAAAATAGTACTGCTGTGATTCATGTTGCTTTCTTCAATCACACCAATTGTTTTCTTGCACCATGACATTTACACATGTATCCCATGTATTGTGAGGGCTAATCAGCCACTCGTGGCTTTATACCCTCATTACAGAAACCATGGCAATCTATGTATGTAATTGATTGGAATGTATCATAGTTTCTGTATTAAACCATTATTATTATTATAGTCATCTGTCTGACACATGTCACACAAATGTGGATTCCAAACAACCCACCTTCTCATTGGGCTAGGAAAGTGATAGTAATGATAATGATTAGCATATGTAAATTACGTTTATTGTAATGAAGCACGAACATGTGAAAATATTATTTGTTTTTGTGATGTATTAAACATTTGTATTGTGAGGCCGGTTTCTCATTGAAATGGTCCCTACAGTAAACCGGTGTGAAGCAAAGCAATTCAGAAAATCCAGTCAGCTATGAAGGTGGATGTTATCGTTTGGTCTATATATGCAACAACAATTATAATGCATATATAGCTAGGCCCTTACGTTCGTAAGGAGGGGGTGCGTAGGAAACTGTTAAATAATTTTATCAACACAGCATGCACATTGTGAGGAGATCGTTGGTTACTGCCCATAGTATGCAATGTAAACAAACTAGGTACGTGGTAGGGGTGCCACTCCTGAGTTAAAACTACGTGAGGTGATCGCTGGTTACTGCCCATAGTACGCAATGTAAACAAACTAGGTACGTGGTAGGGGTGTCACTCCTGAGTTAAAACTACGTGAGGGGATCGTTGGTTACTGCCCATAGTACGCAATGTAAACAAACTAGGTACGTGGTAGGGGTTTCACTCCTGAGTTAAAACTACGCGAGGGGATCGCTGGTTACTGCCCATAGTACGCAATGTAAACAAACTAGGTACGTGGTAGGGGTGCCACTCCTGAGTTAAAACTACGTGAGGGGATCGTTGGTTACTGCCCATAGTACGCAATGTAAACAAACTAGGTACGTGGTAGGGGTGTCACTCCTGAGTTAAAACTACGTGAGGGGATCGCTGGTTACTGTCCATAGTACGCAATGTAAACAAACTAGGTACGTGGTAGGGGTGTCACTCCTGAGTTAAAACTACGTGAGGGGATCGCTGGTTACTGCCCATAGTACGCAATGTAAACAAACTAGGTACGTGGTAGGGGTGCCACTCCTGAGTTAAAACTACGTGAAGGGATCGTTGGTTACTGCCCATAGTAAGCAATGTAAACAAACTAGGTACGTGGTAGGGGTGTCACTCCTGAATTAAAACTACGTGAAGGGATCGTTGGTTACTGCCCATAGTACGCAATGTAAACAAACTAGGTACGTAGTAGGGGTGTCACTCCTGAGTTAAAATTACGTGAGAGGATCGCTGGTTACTGCCCATAGTACGCAATGTAAACAAATTAGGTACGTGGTAGGGGTGTCACTCCTGAGTTAAAACTATGTTAGGGGATCGTTGGTTACTGCTCACCGTACGCAAGGTACACAAACTGTGTACAGGGTAAGGTTTACCCCTGAATTGCAGTTTCAACGTTTTGGAGAATAGCTCAGGTGTTGGCCCGGCACGGCTATAAGAAGTTTCCAACTAGAACAAATGCCTCATCAGGCGAGGCACATGCAACTCAATTCCAAGTGCCTTTGCAATATTGTCAGTTTGCACTATTATGTCTTCCTTGAAGTGTTTTCAGCTTCTCTTCTGTGAGTTTCCAATATGACCAACAGCTGCTGGACGTGGTCGTGAACTTTGAATATATCGAGTTGAACAGCTTACAAAACTTGTGTCACTGACTCCAATATCGCTGAATATGTCTCCATGATGGACAGGCACACTAAGAATGTCGACGTTTCCGATGCCATTTGCCCCCTGCGGACGCCCATGGTCTACATGAATCAATGAAAACGAAAGTTGTTTAAATTGTGGTAATAGTCCAGCTATCGCCGTGTACACACGAAGAGGCAGACACCAGGATGCTGTTGCATGCTACAGATTGTGTCAAGCAACGAAGACAGATGATTGTCATAAAAACAGTTGACACTGTTGTCATCGTGCTAGCTGTCAGTTTTTAAAGAATATATAAAAACTATTTTGAATATAAATAAATTCTGATATGGCACCTTGCAAGCGGCAACTCAGAGCAAAGCGACACTTAGTTTGCAAGGACTGCCAGACCTGGGTGGATTTTGCATTGTCTGGCTGTTATTCAAAATCATGGGCAGAGACCAAAGAAGACGGATTCACTGTTCGTATATGGGGTGTTTGAGGGTGGAATGTCTGACGAAGGAGGAGTGTAATTTGTCAGATATAGTGAAGGAGATGGTGGTGAGACTCATCATGGAAATAGATGGAAAAGAGGGGGGTGACAGGGGCGATATGGGAATACTACGACACAGAAAGAGCAGAGTTGCAACACGGAGACTGAAGAAAGGAGACTGAGAGGAGGGAAGGATGAGGAAAAGAAAACGGGTCAGTGGGGATAGATCAACAGGTGGTCAGACTGTAGAGAACGAGGAGAGACGCGACAGCGATACAGGTGATGAAGAGGTAGATACCACAGAGGCAGTTGGCAAGACTGTGAGACAGAAGACTGAGAAGACAGATGGATGAAGACAGATTGTTCAGCAAAAGACAGACAACACGACAAAAATTATACCAAAACTGAGGGATCTTAGTTACGAAAAACGCCTAAAAGAATGTGGTTTAACAACACTAAAGACCAGGAGATTGAAAGGAGATCAGATAGAAGTGTTTAAAATATTGAATGGTTATGAAAATATTGATAGAAATATTTTCTTTTCAGTTAAGGAAGGACATGAAGTTACATTAGTAAAGGAACAGTGTGGATTATATAAAAGAAATTTCTCATTTTCACAAAGGACTGTGAATGAATGGAACAGTTTATCTGCTGATTGTGTGGGTGCTACTAATGTGAATATGTTTAAAAATAAAATCAACACATACCTCAAACGGGCGGGATACATGTAAATAAAAGGGTTGGACTGTCGATAAGCCAAAGGGCTTCCTTGTCCACCTGCCATCTAGAGTAAATTCTCTGGGTGGCAAGCTTGTTGAATCTTGTTAAATCTTTGCTCGTAGACATGGCTGTGGAAGTTTTTTTGGTAGCGACGTCGATGCAACTGCTACTACACACGAGCTTGGTTTCGACAAGTGCAATGCACTGCCTGTCTTCCATACACAGACAGGGTGTGACACCACATCGTGTTTTGTTGCGTGAACGAATTGGGCATCATAGAATGCTTTTAGTGGTGTAACGTACCCCTGCGCTGTGAGCTCTTGCAGACACTCCCTGGACAGCTATCCTGAGAGAAGTTCTTCCAACTATCGAGAGGTACGTTGTTGTACTGTACGGACGGGGTAGTTCTGAGGACGACGTGAACCGCGCCAGTCAGGTCCTCTTCACACACACGCACCACACCTGCCCAGTCTAGTAGATTTCGGCTGGACTCGAAAGGAGAACGTGAATGAATGGGAGGAGCAGTGGATGACACTGCCACATGCAGAGGACAGTGTCGGTGTTTCAAAGCCCACTTGCGCTGCACAATGCTGTGCCAAATCAGATGTTAGCGGGATGTGTAAAATCGTTGCTGTAGATTTAGAAGGTAGATGTAGTGACCGCCGAGTGATGTTCAAAGCGGAACACATAAACAGACCATACGTCACACATGTAGGTGTACGACTGGTACGTTTTATTGTGTGGTAAGCGAACGGCAACGACACCCCGCTGACTGATGCAGCTAGCCCTGGGCTGGCCCTTCAACAGTCGCCCCCTGGTGGATTAGTCAAAACAACGGAAGACTTCTTGTCCGCAAAACATGGCAGGGATTCCCGCCTAAACTGTATTACTGGCGCAAACCGGATTTGCCAGCACACAACAGTATGCACAGAATTAGAGGTGACACCTGGCGAGAGCAGCGGTATCAAAAGGGTACCCTGTCACATAGACATCATAATATAATGTGTTAAGTTAAATTGCCCGTTATAGGGAATATCTAAGTAACACCCTTGCCATCGATGCATCCAAAACATATGTTTTGACACTAACTTCAAGGTTCAGGGATATGTAGATATTAAAATACGGGAATAAGTATATCTAGTGTAGTTCTAGGGATTTGGGAATAATATGCTTTGACGGGCGCCATCTTTTAAAATGGTGTACATAGACATGTCGTCGAAAGAAAAACGTTATATTTGTTTAAAATCGCTATCCTCCAATCTTTTCAAATACATAAACTATATGGCTCTACATAACGTAGTTATTACGATAACGTTACATTTGTATATAAAATAGTCATCTGTAAAAATTTTGTTAATGTCAAGGAAGCCCAAAATTAACAAATCTGAAATATCTTACCCTAATACATACACCTAGACACACATATTATTGCTCTATGTAACGCAATTACAAAGATCTGGGGAAATTGAATGTGGCGGACATTTTTGTTTAAATGGCCGCCATTTCTGAACGCTACAAAACCTAGAATGTCTCCAATCTTTAAAATAAATGGTTCCCTTGGTGTATAAAATAGAGAAGAACAGGCTCTGTTTACCGCCATCTTTCAAAATGATGAATATTTCTAAATGGAAGATATATTTTTAAGTCAATGAAGGTCAAAAATAATTTAAATCATCGCACTTAAAAGCATACATTCTGACAGAAACTATGTGGCTCTACGTTATGTAGTTCTTAAGATATGGGAATAATAATTATGTTTTGTCGGGCGCCATCTTTAAAAATGGCGGATATACGCATGTCGACGAACGTAAACAGTTATGTTTTGAAATAACTATCCGCCAAGCAATCCAAAATCGTAAACTATAGGGCTCTACGCAAAGTAGTTATTAAGATATCGTTACATTTGTATTGACGACCGCCATCTTTACAAATGGCGGATTGAATGTCGGAGATGTCCAAAATTAACTATTTTGAAATATATTCCCTCAAATACCTGTATCTAGACACACATATTAATGCATCTATGTAACGTAGTTATTATGATGTGGAGAATTGAATTTGGCAGCCATTTGTTTAAATGGCCGCCATTTCTGAACGCATAGACGCGGGAGAAGGAGGGCGGGGGCAGCTGCTCCCCGTGGAATTTATCTGCGGGGCAGACATATGGTTCTGCCCCCTCCCCATTAAATGTGAGCGTGAGTGTTTGTTTTTGTGTTGAGCATCAATGGTGGGTGGAAATATAAGTTTTATGAGACGATTAATGTGTATTTTGTCGACTGTGAAAGATGTGTGCAATTTGAGTGTAGACATATTGTTTTCTGACCCCGCAGCAGTAGGCGGCGAGGCGGCAAAAAAAATCCTGCATCACCTCCACCCGCCCTCTTCCGATATCACAGTCCAGTCGAGCCAAGCGAGACAGCCACAAGGTGAGGCAAGATGTGAAGATATGCGGCGGCAAAATTTTTTCAGTGGTGCTGAAGCTCCGTTAGCCCGTACAATATGAATTTCGTTCCCGCGGCACTGTCTGAACGCAACAAAATCTGGAATGCCTCCAATCTTTAAAATGGTTCTCTTGGTGAATAGAATAGATGAGCAAAGTGTCTTGCTTTTAGCAGTATATTCTTGAAGACTTGACACACCATCACCCCACACCCACCTAGTCTTCCAATGTCATGATCCGACAGCGCGACAGCGTAGTCGGGCTGAAGCTGTGGTTCAGAACACCCAATATATTAATTTGGTTCGCCCGCCAGTGGAGGTTTGACCCCCCCCCCCGTCCAGGGGGTCCACTCTCTGGATCTGCCCCGGCAACCCCTGTCAGCTGTAAGTGAACACAAACAAGGGCATAAGAATTCTAGATCACGAGGAAAACTAACACATGAGAAGAATAAAGGAGGCGACCAACATCTAGAGGGCCAAGAGCTTCCGCCACAAGTCCTTCTCCAGCTGGTGTCACGTGACTTTAGACTCCTGAAGAATTTCGCGGGATTCGGTTGAAATATACAGATAAAAAAATCCAGTTTCTTGAGAGGTAACTATGTCTACTAACAATAAAAACCAAGAAATCGGCTCTTACATTCATCTAAGCTCATTTATTTGACCAAGAAAATTCAGTACCCCCGTTGTTTGACCAAGAGAGGTCAGTCCCCTTTGTGTGACCAAGTGAGATCAGTCCCCCGTTGTGACCAAGAGAGCTAGATCAATTCCCCGTTGTGTGTCCAACAGAGGTCAGTCCCCCGTTGTGTGATCAAGAAAGATCAATCCCCGCTGTGACCAAAACAGGTCAGACACCCGTTGTGAGCAAGAGATTTAGGTCAGTCCCCCGTTGTGAACAAAATAGGTCAGTCCCTCGTTGTGACCAAGATAGGTCAGTCCCCCGTTGAGTGACCAAGAGAGGTCAGTCCCCCCGCTGTGTGACCAAGAGAGATCATTCCCCATTGTGACCAAGGGAGGTCAGTCCCCCGTTGTGACCAATAGAGCTAGGTCAGTCCCCCTTTGTGACCAAGAGAGCTAGGTCAGTCCCCCTTTGTGATCAAGAGAGCTAGGTCAGTCCCCCGTTGTGTGACCAAGAAAGATCAGTCCCCTCTTGTGTGACCAAGAGAGAGATCAGTCCCCCGTTGTGACCAAGGGAGGTCAGTCCCTCGTTGTGTGACCAAGATAGATCAGTCCCCTGTTGTGTGACCAAGAGAGAGAGAGAGAGAAAGATCAGTCCCCCGTTGTGTCACCAAGATATACTAGTCCCTGTTGTGTGACCAAGAGAGGTCGGTCCGTTGCTGTGGAAAAAAGGCATTCAGTTGACGTAAGAGTTTTCGTTTCTGCAAGTTCTTGTTTTAGTTGAGACGAATAAACTGCGAGAATGGTCGGGTTACCTCCCCCTCCAATCCGTGACAACTGTTTCCATAAGTGTTACTGATGTTCGGTGGTCAAATTCACGAACAGCGTGGGCTGTGCAGTTTTGGTTACTCTAGTGTTACGTTGTGGCCATGTGCCACAAGCCCAATTAATACACACTCACACGCACGCACGCACGCACGCACGCACGCACACACATATGTATAATACTTGTAGATGCCATTGCTTATGGTAGCGATATTATTTTCCAAGTTAACTGCACCTTTAGCTTTGGTGAACACATTATACAAGTGTAAAATTCCAGTCATTAAGGTATCCAAATACGCTGGTAACCCTAGGAACGTTGGTGACATTACCTTAGCTGACTGTCTTGAACAGGGAACAGGAATATCCGCCAATTGGTCGTACGTAACGCGTTAGTGAGGTTGTTAGTCCTAGACCATGGTAGCTAGGAGGAAGAGAAGTGATATCCGGAGGCAAACCGCCACGATGCGGTGTCGTTGATTCTACACGTATTATGTGGACACCCACGTCGAGGCTGTTCATTCATTTATTGCAAGTTTTCATTTACCAGTTCTGTTAGAGACGAATAGTCAAGTAACTTATCGTTGTCCTAGGGATGGGTGAGTGAATTTTGACTCAGTGGATGGATCAGTGAATGTTGTTTCAATGGATGGGTGAGTGAATGTTGTCTGAGTGGATGGATCAGTGAATGTTGTGTTAATGGATGGGTGGATGAACGTTGTCTCATTGCATGGGTGAGTGAATGTTGTCATAGTGGATGGGTCAATGAATGTTGTCTTAAAGGATGGGTGAGTCAATGTTGTCTCAATGGATGGATGAGTCAATGTTGTCTCAATGGATGGGTGAATCAACGTTGTCTCTATACATGGGTCACTGGATGTTGTCTCAGTGAATGGATCAGTGAATGTTGTGACAATTGATGGATCAGTGAATGCTGTCTCAATGGATGGGTGAGTGAATCTTGTCTCAGTAGGTGGAAAAGTGAATGTTGTCTCAACGGACGGATTAGTGAATTTTGTCTCAGTGGATGAGTCAGTGAATATTGCCTGCGTGGATGAGTCAGTGAATGTTGTCTTAATGGGTGGATCAGTGAATGTTGTATCAATGAATGGGTAAGTGAATGTTGTCTCAATGGATGGGTGAGTGAATGTTATCCCTATGGATGAGTGAGTATGTTCTCTCAGTGGATGGGGGAGTGAATGTTGCTTCAATGGATGTGTGAGTGAACATTGTCTGAATAGATGGTGAGTGAATGTTGTCTTAATGGATGGGTGAGTAAATATTGTCTCAATGGATGAGTGATTGAATGTTGTCTTAATTGATGGGTGAGTGAATGTTGTTTCAATGGATGGGTGAGTGAATGTTATCTTAATGGATGGGTGAGTGAATGCTGTGTCAATGGATGGGTCAGTGAGTGTTGCCTCAGTGGATGAGTCAGTGAATGTTGCCTCAGTGGATGAGTCAGTGAATGTTGTCTTAATGGATGGAGCAGTGAATGTTGTATCAATGAATGGGTAAGTGAATGTTGTCTCAATGGATGGGTGAGTGAATGTTGTCCCTATGGATGAGTGAGTATGTTGTCTCAGTGGATGGGTGAGTGAATGTTGCCTCAATGGATGGGTGAGTGAATGCTGTCTAAATGGGTGGGTGAATGTTGTCTTAATGGATGGATCAGTGAATGTTGACTCAATGGATGGTGAGTGAATGTTGTCGTAGTGGATGGGTGAGTGAATATTGTCTCAATGGATGAGTGATTGAATGTTTTCTTAATTGATGGGTGAGTGAATGTTGTCTCAATGGATGGGTGAGTGAATGCTGTGTCAATGGATGGTGAGTGAATATTGTCTCAATGGATGGGTGATTGAATGTTGTCTTAACGGATGGGTGAGTGAATGTTGTCTAAATGGATGGATGAGTAAATGTTCTGAATGGATGGGTAAGTGAATGTTGTATCAGTGGATGGTGAGTGAATGTTGTCTCAATGGATGGGTGAGTAAATGTTGTCTAAATGGATGGGTGAGTGAATGTTGTTTCAATGGATGGGTGAGTGAATGTTGTCTTAATAGATGGGTGAACGTTGTCTGAATGGATGGGTGAGTGAATGTTGTTTCAATGGATGGGTGAGTGAATGTTATCTTAATGGATGGGTGAGTGAATGCTGTGTCAGTGGATGGGTCAGTGAGTGTTGCCCCAGTGGATGAGTCAGTGAATGTTGTCTTAATGGATGGACCAGTGAATGTTGTATCAATGAATTGGTAAGTGAATGTTGTCTCAATGGATGGGTGAGTGAATGTTGTCCCTATGGATGAGTGAGTATGTTGTCTCAGTGGATGGGTGAGTGAATGCTGTCTAAATGGGTGGGTGAATGTTGTCTTAATGGATGGATGAGTGAATGTTGTCTGAATGGATGGTGAGTGAATGTTGTCTTAATGGATGGGTGAGTGAATATTGTCTCAATGGATGAGTGATTGAATGTTGTCTTAATTGATGGGTGAGTGAATGTTATCTCAATGGATGGGTGAGTGAATGTTGTCTTAATTGATGGGTGAGTGAATGTTGTTTCAATGGATGGGTGAGTGAATGTTATCTTAATGGATGGGTGAGTGAATGCTGTGTCAATGGATGGGTCAGTGAGTGTTGCCTCAGTGGATGAGTCAGTGAATGTTGCCTCAGTGGATGAGTCAGTGAATGTTGTCTTAATGGATGGAGCAGTGAATGTTGTATCAATGAATGGGTAAGTGAATGTTGTCTCAATGGATGGGTGAGTGAATGTTGTCCCTATGGATGAGTGAGTATGTTGTCTCAGTGGATGGGTGAGTGAATGTTGCCTCAATGGATGGGTGAGTGAATGCTGTCTAAATGGGTGGGTGAATGTTGTCTTAATGGATGGATCAGTGAATGTTGACTCAATGGATGGTGAGTGAATGTTGTCGTAGTGGATGGGTGAGTGAATATTGTCTCAATGGATGAGTGATTGAATGTTTTCTTAATTGATGGGTGAGTGAATGTTGTCTCAATGGATGGGTGAGTGAATGCTGTGTCAATGGATGGTGAGTGAATATTGTCTCAATGGATGGGTGATTGAATGTTGTCTTAACGGATGGGTGAGTGAATGTTGTCTCAATGGATGGATGAGTAAATGTTCTGAATGGATGGGTAAGTGAATGTTGTATCAGTGGATGGTGAGTGAATGTTGTCTCAATGGATGGGTGAGTAAATGTTGTCTAAATGGATGGGTGAGTGAATGTTGTTTCAATGGATGGGTGAGTGAATGTTGTCTTAATAGATGGGTGAACGTTGTCTGAATGGATGGGTGAGTGAATGTTGTTTCAATGGATGGGTGAGTGAATGTTATCTTAATGGATGGGTGAGTGAATGCTGTGTCAGTGGATGGGTCAGTGAGTGTTGCCCCAGTGGATGAGTCAGTGAATGTTGTCTTAATGGATGGACCAGTGAATGTTGTATCAATGAATTGGTAAGTGAATGTTGTCTCAATGGATGGGTGAGTGAATGTTGTCCCTATGGATGAGTGAGTATGTTGTCTCAGTGGATGGGTGAGTGAATGCTGTCTAAATGGGTGGGTGAATGTTGTCTTAATGGATGGATGAGTGAATGTTGTCTGAATGGATGGTGAGTGAATGTTGTCTTAATGGATGGGTGAGTGAATATTGTCTCAATGGATGAGTGATTGAATGTTGTCTTAATTGATGGGTGAGTGAATGTTATCTCAATGGATGGGTGAGTGAATGCTGTCTCAATGGATGGTGAGTGAATGTTGTCTCAATGGATGTGTGAGTGAACATTGTCTGAATGGATGGCTCAGTGAATTTTGTCTCAGTGGAAGGGGAGTGAATGTTGTCTCAGTGGATGGGTGAGTGAATGTTGTCTCAATGGATTAGTCTGAATGTTGTCATAGTGGATGGGTGAGTGAATGTTGTCTCAATGGATGGGCGAGTGAATGTTGTCTCAATGGATGTGTGAGTGAACATTGTCTGAATGGATGGCTCAGTGAATTTTGTCTCAATGGAATGGGAGTGAATGTTGTCTCAATAGTTTGGAGTCAATGTCTCAGTGGATGGGTGAGTTAATGTTGTGTCGTTGGATGGGTGAGTGAACGTTTTATCAATGGATGGGTGAGTGAATGTTTCCTCAGTAGTTGAGTCACTGAATGTTGTCTTAATGGATGGATCAGTGAATGTTGTCTCGATTAATGGGTGAGTGAATGTTGTCTCAATGGATGGGTCAGTGAATTTTTTCTCAGGGGATTGGTGAGTGAATGATGTCTCAATGGATGGGTGAGTGAATGCTGTCTAAATGGATGGGTGAATATTGTCTGAATGGATGGGTGAGTGAATGTTGTTTCAATGGATGGGTCAGTGAATGTTGTCTTAATGAATGGGTGAATGTTGTCTGAATGGATGGGTGAGTGAATGTTTTTTTAATGGATGGGTTAGTGAATTTTAATGGATGGGTGAGTGAATGCTGTGTCAATGGATGGGTTAGTGAGTGTTGCCTCAGTGGATGGGTCAGTGAATGTTGCCTCAGTGGATGAGTCAGTGAATGTTGTCGTAATGGATGGATCAGTGAATGTTTTATCAATGAATGGGTAAATGAATGTTGTCTCAATGGATGGGTGAGTGAATGTTGTCCCTATGGATGAGTGAGTATGTTGTCTCAGTGGATGGGTGAGTGAATGTTGCCTCAATGGATGGATGAGTGAATGCTGTCTAAATGGGTGGGTGAATGTTGTCTTAATGGATGGATGAGTGAATGTTGTCTTAATGCATGGTGAGTGAATGTTGTCTTAATGGATGGGTGAGTGAATATTGTCTCAATGGATGAGTGATTGAATGTTGTCTTAATTGATGGGTGAGTGAATGTTATCTCAATGGATGGGTGAGTGAATGCTGTCTCAATGGATGGTGAGTGAATGTTGTCTCAATGGATGTGTGAGTGAACATTGTCTGAATGGATGGCTCAGTGAATTTTGTCTCAGTGGAAGGGGAGTGAATGTTGTCTCAGTGGATGGGTGAGTGAATGTTGTCTCAATGGATTAGTCTGAATGTTGTCATAGTGGATGGGTGAGTGAATGTTGTCTCAATGGATGGCGAGTGAATGTTGTCTCAATGGATGTGTGAGTGAACATTGTCTGAATGGATGGCTCAGTGAATTTTGTCTCAATGGAATGGGAGTGAATGTTGTCTCAATAGTTTGGAGTCAATGTCTCAGTGGATGGGTGAGTTAATGTTGTGTCGTTGGATGGGTGAGTGAACGTTTTATCAATGGATGGGTGAGTGAATGTTTCCTCAGTAGTTGAGTCACTGAATGTTGTCTTAATGGATGGATCAGTGAATGTTGTCTCGATTAATGGGTGAGTGAATGTTGTCTCAATGGATGGGTCAGTGAATTTTTTCTCAGGGGATTGGTGAGTGAATGATGTCTCAATGGATGGGTGAGTGAATGCTGTCTAAATGGATGGGTGAATATTGTCTGAATGGATGGGTGAGTGAATGTTGTTTCAATGGATGGGTCAGTGAATGTTGTCTTAATGAATGGGTGAATGTTGTCTGAATGGATGGGTGAGTGAACGTTTTTTTAATGGATGGGTTAGTGAATTTTAATGGATGGGTGAGTGAATGCTGTGTCAATGGATGGGTTAGTGAGTGTTGCCTCAGTGGATGGGTCAGTGAATGTTGCCTCAGTGGATGAGTCAGTGAATGTTGTCGTAATGGATGGATCAGTGAATGTTTTATCAATGAATGGGTAAATGAATGTTGTCTCAATGGATGGGTGAGTGAATGTTGTCCCTATGGATGAGTGAGTATGTTGTCTCAGTGGATGGGTGAGTGAATGTTGCCTCAATGGATGGATGAGTGAATGCTGTCTAAATGGGTGGGTGAATGTTGTCTTAATGGATGGATGAGTGAATGTTGTCTTAATGCATGGTGAGTGAATGTTGTCTTAATGGATGGGTGAGTGAATATTGTCTCAATGGATGAGTGATTGAATGTTGTCTTAATTGATGGGTGAGTGAATGTTGTCTCAATGGAAGGCTGAGTGAATGCTGTCTCAATGGATGGTGAGTGAATATTGTCTCAACGGATGGGTGATTGAATGTTGTCTTAATGGATGGGTGAGTGAATGTTGTATCAGTGAATGGGTGAGTGAATGTTTTCTCAATGGATGGGAGAGTAAATGTTGTCTCAATGAACGGGTGAGTGAATGTTGTCCCTATGGATGGGTGAGTATGCTGTCTCAGTGGATGGGTGAGTGAATGTTGCCTCAATGGATTGGTGAGTGAATGCTGTCTAAATGGATGGGTTAATGTTGTCTTAATGGATGGATGAGTGAATGTTGTCTTAATGGATGGGTGAGTGAATGTTGTCTTAATTGATGGGTGAGTGAATGTTGTCTCAATGGATGGGTGAGTGAATGCTGTCTCAATGGATGGTGAGTGAATATTGTCTCAATGGATGGGTGAGTGAATGTTGTCTTAATGGATGGGTGAGTGAATGTTGTCTTAATGGATGGGTAATTGTTCTCAATGGATGGGTAAGTGAATGTTGTATCAGTGGGTGGTGAATGAATGTTGTCTCAGTGGATGGGTGAGTGAATGTTGTCTCAATGGATGGGTGAGTGAATGTTGTCTTAATGGATGGGCGAGTGAATATTTTGTCAATGGATGGGTGAGTGAATGTTGTCTCAATGGATGGGTGAGTAAATGTTCTCAATGGATGGGTAAGTGAATTTGTATCAGTGGATGGTGAGTGAATGTTGTCTCAGTGGATGGGTGAGTGAATGTTGTCTCAATGGATGGATGAGTGAATGTTGTCACAGAGGAAAGATGATGTGTGTGATGTAAATTAACCTTGAGCAGGTCACGGATAGAAGAGTATCTGCAAGTGCACCAATCTCAACTTCCTATCCCAATCGTGCTCAGTTCGTTTGTTGGAAAATTGTCGAAATCAGGATATGGTGCCGAGATGGAGTAGATATGAGGCATGGGGAAATAAACTTGACATTTTTTAAATTTACATTCCACTCAATTTGAGAAAAAAAACTATTGATACATTTAATTACATGTTAATGTGGTACGTTCACAAAAAAGTTTCAGACTTAAATACACTTTATACTGCATACTCATGGGTGGGTGCTATAAGCAAACCCAGCGAGTACTCTCACATAATCTAAAAGACAATGCTACATTAACAGTTCCCCAACTCAATCACTAATTAACTATGGCTAGGTGTCCACTGTTCAGCCAGTTACCTAGGCCTGACTAGGTTTCGTTGCTACTGTGTGCACTATAAACACCAAAGCTACTTCTGACAGCAGGACTGTGCCAATTGCCACAGCTACGAATAAACACAATAGAACAACGTTAATTGAACGTTAATCAAGATTTGTTGAATTAACCTCTTCCAGAAGTAAATACAATTGGTTTTTTAGAAAGTTAATTAATTTAAATTAACCGAGTTAATGCAATTAAAAACAGAAATGAACCCATGCCTGGTGCATAGTATCATAATACTCAAAACAATATACAATTAAGTGCATCACACAACACATACATAATTTTCATCCTTTTTATTAAAATACATTTACTTCCAGGATAACAACAAAAGGCACAACATTGCATGTTTTAGAATATTATTATGTTAAAAGTCGTTAATGGTTGAAATTCTGGATGAAGCACAATTGCAGATTGCAATGTAGTTGAGCAACTAAATACTAAACTTAACCACCACTGTGTACATATGACATACACGTGTAAATATACATTCTAATACAAATTTTGAACAAATAATTACCGTATCGAAATATTTAGCAACATCATTGATCTACAAGTATAAGATGCATGACTTAATAAAATAAAAGCAATATAATTGCCGGTAAATTATTGTTTATAATGTGTGATGCATAACAATCATCCATATTCACACAAATCTCAATACTTATTTTAAGTTTGAAAAACTCCAAAAACACATTTAAAATGTTAATGTGACTGTCATTTAAGTTTTCTCTAGAATTCATGATATTATTGTAGTAGCATAACCTGCGCCACCAATGATTTAACATGTTGATAATTACAATATGGTTTGATTGCTTATAACATGACAATAATAATTATATGCAATGAATACATTTGACAAAATCGTTCTTTCACAAAATTATTTTTTTATATGAAATATAACAGCAAGATATTAGAGACAGATACCCAAATGCATGTGCTTTCACAGGCAACAGTGTCACAGTGAATAAACATGAAAGCCATGAGTATATATATTTTCAAATTGCTGTAAATACTAACCATATACCTGGTAAATATTGTCATTTGTGCACAAACATAAACACTTGTGCACAAACATAAACACTTGTACACAAACATAAACACTTGTGCACAAACATAAACAATTGTGCACAAACATAAACACTTGTGCACAAACATAAATACGTGCAAGTGGTTTTGCTAACACACAATTAATAAACACATATTTAGTTATATAAATGAGTCAGACACCCATAAAAATATATAGGTAGGTTAATTACATGTACAATATCCAATAAAGGTTAAGCCCTAATACATTTAGACCATCTTTACAAAGGGCATTGTTAATACGAGCAAAAAACTAAACAATTCTTTGTTTAAGCCATAACATAACTAGACCACCTTCAAAACATGATGTTCCTACATGACCAAAATTAGGTCAGGTGAGTAGCTTACATGGTTTTCAGACACCGGACCATGTTTTGTTTACCCAGTTGACCACAGGTAACTGCCACAACTCACATGTATATATAAGACACAAGTTCCATCACATTCAACAACATACTATGTTTATATATACAGTAAGGGATCATCTCAAATTGTTGCTGTCCAATATCATATGAAATTACTTTCGTTTGGGGAAACGTCAGAAGCAATTTTGTCTTGCGTCGGACATCCACATTTTACACTTTGGACTGATACTGTTATTGTATTGATATTAATGTATTGATATCATCATATCGATGTTCACAAACTCTTGTCTAAGAGGAGGGGGCTGAGGCCAGATGATTTTGTCTGATATCTGACATCAACATTCTGAGATGATCCTTAATGCATAATTTTAACTGATAATACTTTGATTTATTTGATTGTTGTTTTATGTAATACTTAGCCCTGAAACAAATGTAGTTTATCTCTGTAATGTTCGCCGATGTGCACATGTAGAATATTGTGTGTATAGTAAAGACAATAAAGTTATCTCATTAAATCTGTTAAAGGTGCTTTCTTAGCTGGTTTTGCTCATCTTGAGTTTGGTTCTTTTATGTTTAAATGTGTAGTGTAAATAGTATAAATAATCTGCAAAACATATTTAATAAAAAAAGTCTATCCTTGTTTGTTTTTTAATTGCCAAAAGAAATGGATTTGGTCATTACATCTGTTAGCTTACGAAAGCCACTTTGGTGGCCAACATTTTGTGCCAGTCAGTTGGACATCAGCAGACATCAGCCACAAAACTTGTTTCCAGTTCTTGATTCTTTGATAACAAAATGCAGTAACTGCCACAGCCACACAAATATATATAACGAATAAATTTAAAGCAGCTCTCTAATGCTCAGGTGTAATTACCACTTTTCGGACACTTTTGTATTAAAGTGTCGTGATGTACTACAGATAAAATGTCAACCCAGACTAGTAGTGAAGTCTGGTGAAAAGTGACGGAACCCCACCTCAGAATTCCTTGTTATATGCGACAGTATGTAAGTTAGTTTTTGGGTAGTTTGTATGAGTTTATCAAACTACATAAACAAGTAGTGTACATGTCCCAACCTGTCCAGGAATGTAGTTAACCGCAAGCACGTGCTTCCACATCAATTTGTCAAACCAAAAAATCCATTTAAGTCACTGGTTGCTGGAAGTCCCGATAACGTTGTACCCCTTGGCAAAGGAAATGTAATCACTAACTTGTAACAATTTATCAATACTTTGATGACACACGATGAAGTTATTAGAAGCAGGCAGCCTTTCTACGAAACTGCTGCCTCTGGTATAGTTGTTTGATAGTAGAGCTATCAGGACAAATTGAGCAAGAAATAAACACATGCTATCCAGGTAGCAGTAACTGTTGCCATGCTATGCTAATGGTTTATATTCCCTTTTTTATCAGAGATTGGGGGTGTCATGTAATAATAATAAGGTAACTTCTTCTGAGTCTAAATCTTTAGAAACCAAACTCAATGGTCAATGTAGAAGTCATTTTTTTATTCCTTTGCCATTTTCATGTTTTATTTCGGCCTCGAAATGCACCCAATTGCATACACAGTTTCAGACTACCTGATCCCCTCTACATAGCATCAGGATGTGGAGAATATTGGGGTGGGGCTGATGGAGGGGGCCCGAGTCTCACCAAAACCCTTCGAGTGCACCCCCCATTCTTCAGTTCACCAAAACCTACTGCAGCCTTTTACTAAAATATTGAGTAAACCTACCTCCAGTTCATCACAAAAATTATGCCTATACTTTATATATAGAATTTTGTTTCCACGTGTATTAGTGCCTAACTACACACCTGATGTCATAGTGGATACAAGGTTGGTTTTAGTATTTGTGCCTAGCTAAGCACCTGACGTCATGGTGGATACAAGGTTGGTTTTAGTTTATGAATATAAATCGTGATCAGCAAAAAATCCTAACTGACTTCTCCGTACCACTTGGAACAGTGCAGACACCATCCTACTCGCGCTCCAGTTCTAAAACTACGCCCTCGAGATCCAGAAATCACAATACTATTACCCATTTGACCATTCTCACGGGCTGCCAAGTGGCATTGGTATTCAAATAACTATGTTTACTTTGCAAACCACCAGAACTTACCGGTAAGCGATATTATGTTTTAGTTTGTAAACACCCCTGAATCTGCTTTGTAGAGATATGTGGTATATAAATAAATTTGATTTGATTATTGGCCGAGTGTATCTTCAGAGTTTCCACGGTGATTTGTCTTATGTGGAAATGTGATTTTTAACTTTGTGTGGATTATAATGAAATCCAGTTGTTATGTATTTAGGCCTGCAATGCTAAAAAGCAACACAGGATGTTGGATGCGACATATTAATGATTTGGATGATGACATAACAAGCAAGGTGTTGAAATTTGTGGATGATACAAGTGTTTAGAAGGATTAAAAGTGATGGAGATAGACAACATTTACAAGATGATCTTGACAGGTTGATCAAATGGTCTGAAAAGTGGCAAAAGCTGTTCAATTTTGGGAAATGTAAATGCCTCCACACAGGACATGGGAACGAAGATGTAGAACATACAATCTACTGTACTAAGTACTACTGTAAAAGAAAAGGACTTAGGGTTAACCATTAGTGCTGATATGAAGGTTTCAGAGCAGTGCGGTATTGCAGCTTCAAAGGGAAATCAAATCCTTGGATTAATTAGGCGAAATTTAGCGTATAAGGAAAAAGAGCTAATAATAACTCTGTACAAAACAATAGTGAGGCCTCATTTAGAATATTGAATACAGGCGTGGAGGCCATATCGCAAGAAGGACACACCAGGTAGATATGCTAGAAAGAGTACAGAGGAGAGCAACTACAATGATACCAAAACTGAGGGATCTTAGTTATGAAATTCGCCTAAAAGAATGTGGTTTAACAACACTAGAGACCAGGAGATTGAGAGGAGATCTGATAGAAGTGTTTAAAATATTGAATGGTTATGAAAATATTGATAGAAATATTTTTTTCTCAGTTAAGAAAGATAGAAGGACTAGAGGACATGAAGTTACATTAGCAAAGGAGCAGTGTAGATTAGATGTAAGAAAGTTCTCATTTTCACAAAGGACTGTAAATGAATGGAACAGATTACCTGCTGATTGTGTGGGTGCTAGTAGCGCGAATGTTTAAAAATTAAATCGACACATACCTCAGAAGGGCGGGATACACATACATAAAAGGGTTGGACTCTCGATAAGCCAAAGGGCTTCCTTGTCCACCTGCCCCCTAGAGTTAATTCTCTGGGTGGCAATCTTGTTAAACTTGTTAAACTACTAGAATATTCATTTTAGTACTATTTATTTCCAGTTTTAGGGACATTTTTGATCAAGTTCCCCTGGACAGGTCTCTGTGCAATGCCGCAATTCACCTGGACTGAGGCAATTATCTCTGTTACTTGTGTAGTCTTCATTGAAGCGAGCAGGCGGCGCGCACTTCATTTCCACTCCAGAAAGGCCTTTTCGGAAACACCATATGTACCAGTGACAGTTGTAGGGGTGCGATAAGTAAAACTCCTCCTGTCCATCACGTTCTGACCTTACTTTCTGACATTCGTCAGTTGCAACTGCAAACATACAAGAATGCATCTGCAAACATACAAGAATGCATCAGGAAACATACAACAATGCATCTGCAAACATACAACAATGCATCAGGAAACGTACAACAATGCATCAGGAAACGTACAACAATGCATCTGCAAACGTACAACAATGCATCTACAAACATACAACAGTGCATCTGCAAACTTACAACAATGCATCTGCAAACATACAACAATGCATCTGCAAACGTACAACAATGCATCTGCAAACGTACAACAATGCATCTACAAATATACAACAGTGCATCTGCAAACATACAACAATGCATCTGCAAACATACAACAATGCATCAGCAAACGTACAAGAATGCATCTGCAAACATACAAGAATGCATCTGCAAACGTACAACAATGCATCTGCAAAAGTACAACGATGCATCTGCAAACGTACAACAATGCATCTACAAACATACAACAATGCATCTGCAAACATACAACAATGCATCTGCAAACATACAACAATGCATCTGCAAACATACAACAATGCATCTGCAAACATACAACAATGCATCTGCAAACATACAACAATGCATCTGCAAACATACAACAATGCATCTGCAAACATACAACAATGCATCTGCAAACATACAACAATGCATCTGCAAACATACAACAATGCATCTGCAAACATACAACAATGCATCAGGAAACGTACAAGAATGCATCTGCAAACATACAAGAATGCATCTGCAAACATACAAGAATGCATCTGCAAACATACAAGAATGCATCTGCAAACATACAAGAATGCATCTACAGACATACAATAATGCATCTGCAAACATACAAAAATGCATCTGCAAACATACAATAATGCATCTGCAAACATACAAGAATGCATCAGCAAACGTACAACAATGCATCTGCAAACGTACAACAATGCATCTGCAAACATACTACCCCCCCCCCGGTAATAGTGATACTCACACAGTGGACACTTCCGTGTACAAAAGTAGAACATCTGCACAGGGTGCACATTGTGAGTACAGGCCTGTGCAGCATGCAATTCTCTATGCGCACAGATATACTTTTGAGAAATTCCAAGTTCAATAATTCGTCCGCTACTATTTCTAGATCAATGGAGTCGATGGCTTTCTTGTTGAGATGACGTACTTGTTTGTGTGGAGCTGACCCATGGTCGTTCGGAATTGTGACGTGATGCAAGCATGCCCTAAAAATGACCTTTTTGTGGAATAGACCGTGGTTGGCAGACCCGTCAAGGGTTCCACCATTCTTGTGTAGAATGACAGGAACTCCAAAAACTTATCTCTTTCTGGAACTCTTTGATGGCGGGGAGAGTAGGCAACAACCCTGGAACAACTGTCGCCTCGCTGTTCAAGATGTCGGGGCAGAGTTCTCGAAATGCCACATCTATGGCGATCTTGAGCAGAGCAGACGCACCATGGCCCACCATCGTTACGTTGTCTATGTCATACTTTCAGTAAATACTAAAAATCACTTGTCTGAGCAGCTCCTGATGATGCCGGACAGCGGTGAAAGTCAAGGTCGTTGACCACGCTGAAATGCTGTCTACCCATTTTTATCTTGTTGTTAAAGTTGCGTAGCAGTTATCTTCGAGTGTAGCTTTGGCAGCTTTCAAGTTCACAGCCGGTTTCCGACACAAGCTTCACGTACAGTGTTTGATGTTGAGTGGGTCGGATTATCATGCTTTGCTTTCTCCTTGCCTGCGGTGTGCATCGGTTCATCCATGAACTCCTCTCTTGCTGAGTCTTGAAGATCTTCCTTATTGTCGATACTGGGTTCGCCATCTTCCGCTGACACGTCATAGTCTCCGCCATCAGGCCGTTCCCATTGCTGGCTTCAAAAACTCCCTTTGCCGTTTTAAGGTATATAGCAGTTCATTGCTCATTCCGTACATGTAATTATGATGTTCTCACTCACAGTTGGAATGGCGTCCACAACAGCTCTCACTACCAGGATACACACACAGTAATGTCAACATTAAAAAGTGGCTTTTAACCTAAAGGGGCACCCATGATTTATATATTGGTGGGTTTCCAAACGGGTATCGCCCTGCATATTACAGGCCCGTAGCATGGATGTTTTTCGGGGGTGCATTTCAAAGAAAAGCATTTTGGTGAATTTGTGTCAAGTGTAAAAGTTTTAAACGGAGTCTCAGCTCCTGCCTATTGGACTGACATCGAAAGGGTGGTGGGGGATGTTGTTGCAGATTGTTTGCGGTGATGTCGTTCCACCCATATTACCCCCAGAATACGGGGCTGCATTTTCCTGGATCATGGATCATACAAGAAGCGAGATTTGGCTACGCTCTGAACACACACACCCTATGGACACTTCAAATAAAGCCCTCTGCCCAAATAAATGCATTTGAAATATAATAATCTGAGTAGGAATTAGCGATCTAAAACTGACCAGTACCAAACTAAGCTAGGGAAATGATCTTTACAGTTACACACGGGTTAAATAATGTATATCTGAAGACAGTCGCACGAGGACTGCGTTCGACAACTATATTATCCCGAGTCTTAATCGTATGTGGCCCTGCCCTTAGGGCCGTGGACGCCGGGTAGAATGCCAGGCCACCCGGCATTTATGTCTAGCCCAGGAGGATACAACGCCTATGACTTGATGACTTCGCCATAAAGGAACAAATGTAGCAGCTACCAGAAGAAACAGCAGGAGGATCTGTCCATTCTTCTCTGTTACTCTGGCCACTTTCACTGCACAATCCGTTATGTGCCAGTAATAACGAATGTTTGTATGTCACTTGTCTATTCATAGCAACAGCTCGATCTAAAAATTAGGAAAATTCTTAAACAGCACAATGCTCTAATGCCGAAGCCTGAATGTGCAGAGATTGTGAATGGTAATCTGGTTTGTGAATCATTGTCAAGAGGTGCTCTGGAAACTACGCAGAGCGGTGCCATGCAGAGGATTGTGCAACTGTCTATGGGAATGGTTATTTGGGAAGACCCTTCAAAACAAATACCGAATGCATACAGAGCAAACGAACGGGTTCAATAATTATTATGCACGTTAAGCGCGGCATTTGAACTCGGCATAATACATTCATTGTATGGAATGAATATTTTGCATGCTTCTAGGTAAAGTTTCTATGCACGTAAGATGCAGGATCTTGCGTCTGGTAGACCCCTGCATGTATACATGGTTGTCTGTAGCCAGGTATTTATTTATGCAGTGAATTAGAGCAATGTCGAGTGGAGACGTCCTACTGCCAAGACAACCTTAGAGACAAGCATGATGGCCCACAGCAGTGTTACTTACCCAGAGTGCATTGTTTGTTGCCGCTTACAGAGGAACACCTACAAGACTTGCACACACAGTCGTACCCATCGGCCTTGTTCTTACACACAGTGTAGTTCAAGTTACAATGTGCGTTCTTGCAGAAGTCCTGAATCTCTACAACATACAACAATCAATATATGTTAATGATGAACCCACATGTAAATGAGGTGCATGTTGAAAATTAAGAAACAACTACATATTTATTGGTACAATGTCCATTCCTCATTTAGAAACATCTATTACTGGTAATACTACAATCAATATGCCGAACTGAAACACCTATTTAAAGTTACATCTGCAAAATATTGAAATTGTAAACCAAACAAAACATTTATAAACAGCTGTTATTGGCAATAAAAATAAAAGACAACTTCGTGGTAATAATTACCTAATGGAAGAGGCAACTTCGTGGTAATAATTACCTAATGGAAGAGGCAACTTCGTGGTAATAATTAACTTAATGGAACATACAACTTCCTGGTAATAATTACCTAATGGAACAGACAACTTCCCTTGAACATAATGGACCAGACACCTTCCCTTAAGCATAATGGACCAGACACCATCCCTTGAACATAATGGACCAGACACCTTCCCTAAAAAAACATAATGGACCAGACAATTCCCTTAAACATAACAGACCAGACATCTTCCCTTAAACATTATGGACCAGACAACTTCCCTTGAACACAATGGCAGAGACAATTTCCCTTGAGCATAGTGGACCAGACAACATCCCTTGAATATAATGGACCAGACAACATCCCTTAAACATAATGGATCAGACACCTTCCCTTGAGCATAATGGACCAGAATCCTTCCCTTGAACATAACTACCGGTATATATCATTCACCTGTTGGCAAACAATGGAAGGACACATGTACATTCGTGCACAGCCACGACCTTTTGCAACGATCCTCATCTGCCATTACATCCTGTCCATTTTGTCCTCCTCCACAACCTCTGTCACCTCCATGTCTCTCCTCACCACGACACCCTGTCCATTACGTCCTCCTCTACAATCTCTGCTACCTCCACGACACCCTACCCACTGTATTCTCTGCCATAACCTCTACCACCTCCATGTCTCTCCTCGCCACGACACCCTGTCCATGTGTCCTCCTCCACAACCTCTGCCATCTCCATGTCTCCTCACCACGACCCTCTATCCATTGTATCTTCCTGCACAACCTATGCTACCTCCATGTCTCTCCTCACAACGACACCCTGTCCATGTGTCCTCCTCCACAACCTCTGCCATCTCCCTGTCTCCTCACCACGACCCTCTATCCATTGTATCTTCCTGCACAACCTCTGCTACCTCCATGTCTCTCCTCACAACGACACCCTGTCCACTGTGTCCTCCTCCACAACCTCTGCCACCTCCATGTCTCTCAAAACTGGACGCCCTGTCCACTGTGTTCTCCTCCACAGCCTGTGTCTCTCCTCACTATGACATTCTGTCCATTGTGTTCTCCTCAACAGCCTCTGCTAACTCCGTGTCTCTCCTCACGACGACACCCTGTCCACTGTGTCCTCCTCTACAACCTCTGTCACCTCCATGCTTCTCCTCACCACGACACCCTGTCCATTGTGTCCTCCTCCACAACTTCTGTCACCTCCATGTCTCCTCACCACAACGCCCTGTCCACTGTGTCCTCCTCCACAACCTCTGTCACCTCCATGTCTCCTCACCACAACGCCCTGTCCACTGTGTCCTCCTCCACAACCACTGCCACACCCATGTCTCCTCACCACAACGCCCTGTCCACTGTGTCCTCCTCCACAACCACTGCCACACCCATGTCTCCTCACCACAACGCCCTGTCCACTGTGTCCTCCTCCACAACCACTGCCACACCCATGTCTCCTCACCACAACGCCCTGTCCACTGTGTCCACCTCCACAACCACTGCCACACCCATGTCTCCTCACCACAACGCCCTGTCCACTGTGTCCACCTCCACAACCTCTGTCACCTCCATGTCTCCTCACCACGTCCCTCAGTCATGTCATGTGCTGTGTTTTCCCTCCACTGGCAGCCTCCATGTCTTCTTCATCTCAACACCTTCCTATCTCCACACCACATGTCTGAATCACTGCAGCTTGACATTTCTTACTCCATCATCCATGGTAACATATACACAGTAAAACAATTCACATCTAACGACTCACATCACAAGAAACCAAAGCAAATGGATCTCACAGTCCCACTTACACATTCACATCTAACGACTCACATCACAAGAAACTAAAGCAAATGGATCTCACAGTACAACTTTGGCAACAAATTATGGTTATAACGTTCAAGCTATTGAAGATTTTTTATTTGAGAAAATTTTGTTTCAAGAAAATGGCTGTCAATGTTTGCATAATGTATTTGATTACTTGATATCAACATGCTTGACTAAAACAAACTTAGAGGTATGTAATTGTCATACAAGTGAACTTTATTGATATTATGCATACAAAGGCATCATTATGTGGCAAAAAACCATTTTGAGTATTTTATATCAAAAAACACCATTTCACCTGGGATGTCTGACCTTGACGACACGATAACAAGATGAGAGTCACCTATACTTTAAATGTACACACTGCTGTTACAATGTAGGTCTTTCTGAATGGTATCAAACAAGTCCAGTTACATCCGCACAACACATAGGAAGCGGGTTGTCAACTGTACAATGTTGGGTGTTAAAACTGTCTAATCTAGCACCTGTGAAAACAGTGCTTGCTGACATCCTTACAGTAGAACAGCTGTACAATGTTGGGTGTTAAAACTGTCAGTGACATTCTAATCTAGCACCTGTGAAAACAGTGATTACTGACATCCTTACAGTGGAACAATTGTACAATGTTGGGTGTTAAAACTGTCAGTGACATTCTAATCTAGCACCTGTGAAAACAGTGCTTGCTGACATCCTTACAGTAGAACAGCTGTACAATGTTGGGTGTTAAAACTGTCAGTGACATTCTAATCTAGCACCTGTGGAAACAGTGCTTACTGACATCCTTACAGTGGAACAACTGTACAATGTTGGGTGTTAAAACTGTCAGTGACATTCTAATCTAGCACCTGTGAAAACAGTGCTTGCTGACATCCTTACAGTAGAACAGCTGTACAATGTTGGGTGTTAAAACTGTCAGTGACATTCTAATCTAGCACCTGTGGAAACAGTGCTTACTGACATCCTTACAGTGGAACAGCTGTACAATGTTGGGTGTTAAAACTGTCAGTGACATTCTAATCTAGCACCTGTGAAAACAGTGCTTGCTGACATCCTTACAGTAGAACAACTGTACAATGTTGGGTGTTAAAACTGTCAGTGACATTCTAATCTAGCAAGTGTGAAAACAGTGCTTACTGACATCCGTACAGTGGAACAACTGTACAATGTTGGGTGTTAAAACTGTCAGTGACATTCTAATCTAGCACCTGTGAAAACAGTGCTTACTGACATCCGTACAGTGGAACAACTGTACAATGTTGGGTGTTAAAACTGTCAGTGACATTCTAATCTGGCACCAATGAAAACAGTGCTTACTGACATCCGTACAGTGGAACAACTGTACAATGTTGGGTGTTAAAACTGTCAGTGACATTCTAATCTAGAACCTGTGAAAACAGTGCTTACTGACATCCGTACAGTGGAACAACTGTACAATGTTGGGTATTAAAACTGTCAGTGACATTCTAATCTGGCACCTATGAAAACAGTACTTACTGACATCCTTACAGTGGAACAACTGTACAATGTTGGGTGTTAAAACTGTCAGTGACATTCTAATCTAGCACCTGTGAAAACAGTGCTTACTGACATCCTTATAGTGGAACAACTGTACAATGTTGGGTGTTAAAACTGTCAGTGACATTCTAATCTAGGACCTGTGAAAACAGTGCTTACTGACATCCTTACAGTGGAACAGCTGTACAATGTTGGGTGTTAAAATTGTCAGTGACATTCTAATCTAGCACCTATGAAAACAGTGCTTACTGACATCCTTACAGTGGAACAACTGTACAATGTTGGGTGTTAAAACTGTCAGTGACATTCTAATCTAGCACCTGTGAAAACAGTGCTTACTGACATCCGCACAGTGGAACAACTGTACAATGTTGGGTGTTAAAACTGTCAGTGACATTCTAATCTGGCACCTATGAAAACAGTGCTTACTGACATCCGCACAGTGGAACAACTGTACAATGTTGGGTGTTAAAACTGTCAGTGACATTCTAATCTAGCACCTGTGAAAACAGTGCTTACTGACATCCTTACAGTGGAACAACTGTACAATGTTGGGTGTTAAAACTGTCAGTGACATTCTAATCTAGCACCTGTGAAAACAGTGCTTACTGACATCCTTACAGTGGAACAGCTGTACAATGTTGGGTGTTAAAACTGTCAGTGACATTCTAATCTGGCACCTATGAAAACAGTGCTTACTGACATCCGCACAGTGGAACAACTGTACAATGTTGGGTGTTAAAACTGTCAGTGACATTCTAATCTAGCACCTGTGAAAACAGTGCTTACTGACATCCTTACAGTGGAACAACTGTACAATGTTGGGTGTTAAAACTGTCAGTGACATTCTAATCTAGCACCTGTGAAAACAGTGCTTACTGACATCCTTACAGTGGAACAGCTGTACAATGTTGGGTGTTAAAACTGTCAGTGACATTCTAATCTAGCACCCATGAAAACAGTGCTTACTGCCATCCTTACAGTGGAACAACTGTACAATGTTGGGTGTTAAAACTGTCAGTGACATTCTAATCTGGCACCTATGAAAACAGTGCTTACTGACATCCGTACAGTGGAACAACTGTACAATGTTGGGTGTTAAAACTGTCAGTGACATTCTAATCTAGAACCTGTGAAAACAGTGCTTACTGACATCCGTACAGTGGAACAACTGTACAATGTTGGGTGTTAAAACTGTCAGTGACATTCTAATCTGGCACCTGTGAAAACAGTGCTTACTGACATCCGTACAGTGGAACAACTGTACAATTTTGGGTGTTAAAACTGTCAGTGACATTCTAATCTAGCACCTGTGAAAACAGTGCTTAATGACATCCTTATAGTGGAACAACTGTACAATGTTGGGTGTTAAAACTGTCAGTGACATTCTAATCTGGCACCTATGAAAACAGTGCTTACTGACATCCTTACAGTGGAACAACTGTACAATGTTGGGTGTTAAAACTGTCAGTGACATTCTAATCTAGCACCTGTGAAAACAGTGCTTACTGACATCCTTACAGTGGAACAACTGTACAATGTTGGGTGTTAAAACTGTCAGTGACATTCTAATCTAGCACCTGTGAAAACAGTGCTTACTGACATCCTTACAGTGGAACAGCTGTACAATGTTGGGTGTTAAAATTGTCAGTGACATTCTAATCTAGCACCTATGAAAACAGTGCTTACTGACATCCTTACAGTGGAACAACTGTACAATGTTGGGTGTTAAAACTGTTAGTGACATTCTAATCTAGCACCTGTGAAAACAGTGCTTACTGACATCCTTACAGTGGAACAACTGTACAATGTTGGGTGTTAAAACTGTCAGTGACATTCTAATCTGGCACCTATGAAAACAGTGCTTACTGACATCCGCACAGTGGAACAACTGTACAATGTTGGGTGTTAAAACTGTCAGTGACATTCTAATCTAGCACCTGTGAAAACAGTGCTTACTGACATCCTTACAGTGGAACAACTGTACAATGTTGGGTGTTAAAACTGTCAGTGACATTCTAATCTAGCACCTGTGAAAACAGTGCTTACTGACATCCTTACAGTGGAACAGCTGTACAATGTTGGGTGTTAAAACTGTCAGTGACATTCTAATCTAGCACCTATGAAAACAGTGCTTACTGACATCCGCACAGTGGAACAACTGTACAATGTTGGGTGTTAAAACTGTCAGTGACATTCTAATCTAGCACCTGTGAAAACAGTGCTTACTGACATCCTTACAGTGGAACAACTGTACAATGTTGGGTGTTAAAACTGTCAGTGACATTCTAATCTAGCACCTGTGAAAACAGTGCTTACTGACATCCTTACAGTGGAACAGCTGTACAATGTTGGGTGTTAAAACTGTCAGTGACATTCTAATCTAGCACCCATGAAAACAGTGCTTACTGACATCCTTACAGTGGAACAACTGTACAATGTTGGGTGTTAAAACTGTCAGTGACATTATAATCTAGCACCTGTGAAAACAGTGCTTGCTGACATCCTTACAGTGGAACAACTGTACAATGTTGGGTGTTAAAACTGTCAGTGACATTCTAATCTGGCACCTATGAAAACAGTGCTTACTGACATCCGCACAGTGGAACAACTGTACAATGTTGGGTGTTAAAACTGTCAGTGACATTCTAATCTAGGACCTGTGAAAACAGTGCTTACTGACATCCTTACAGTGGAACAGCTGTACAATGTTGGGTGTTAAAATTGTCAGTGACATTCTAATCTAGCACCTATGAAAACAGTGCTTACTGACATCCTTACAGTGGAACAACTGTACAATGTTGGGTGTTAAAACTGTCAGTGACATTCTAATCTAGCACCTGTGAAAACAGTGCTTACTGACATCCTTACAGTGGAACAACTGTACAATGTTGGGTGTTAAAACTGTCAGTGACATTCTAATCTGGCACCTATGAAAACAGTGCTTACTGACATCCGCACAGTGGAACAACTGTACAATGTTGGGTGTTAAAACTGTCAGTGACATTCTAATCTAGCACCTGTGAAAACAGTGCTTACTGACATCCGTACAGTGGAACAACTGTACAATGTTGGGTGTTAAAACTGTCAGTGACATTCTAATCTGGCACCAATGAAAACAGTGCTTACTGACATCCGTACAGTGGAACAACTGTACAATGTTGGGTGTTAAAACTGTCAGTGACATTCTAATCTAGAACCTGTGAAAACAGTGCTTACTGACATCCGTACAGTGGAACAACTGTACAATGTTGGGTATTAAAACTGTCAGTGACATTCTAATCTGGCACCTATGAAAACAGTACTTACTGACATCCTTACAGTGGAACAACTGTACAATGTTGGGTGTTAAAACTGTCAGTGACATTCTAATCTAGCACCTGTGAAAACAGTGCTTACTGACATCCTTATAGTGGAACAACTGTACAATGTTGGGTGTTAAAACTGTCAGTGACATTCTAATCTAGGACCTGTGAAAACAGTGCTTACTGACATCCTTACAGTGGAACAGCTGTACAATGTTGGGTGTTAAAATTGTCAGTGACATTCTAATCTAGCACCTATGAAAACAGTGCTTACTGACATCCTTACAGTGGAACAACTGTACAATGTTGGGTGTTAAAACTGTCAGTGACATTCTAATCTAGCACCTGTGAAAACAGTGCTTACTGACATCCGCACAGTGGAACAACTGTACAATGTTGGGTGTTAAAACTGTCAGTGACATTCTAATCTGGCACCTATGAAAACAGTGCTTACTGACATCCGCACAGTGGAACAACTGTACAATGTTGGGTGTTAAAACTGTCAGTGACATTCTAATCTAGCACCTGTGAAAACAGTGCTTACTGACATCCTTACAGTGGAACAACTGTACAATGTTGGGTGTTAAAACTGTCAGTGACATTCTAATCTAGCACCTGTGAAAACAGTGCTTACTGACATCCTTACAGTGGAACAGCTGTACAATGTTGGGTGTTAAAACTGTCAGTGACATTCTAATCTGGCACCTATGAAAACAGTGCTTACTGACATCCGCACAGTGGAACAACTGTACAATGTTGGGTGTTAAAACTGTCAGTGACATTCTAATCTAGCACCTGTGAAAACAGTGCTTACTGACATCCTTACAGTGGAACAACTGTACAATGTTGGGTGTTAAAACTGTCAGTGACATTCTAATCTAGCACCTGTGAAAACAGTGCTTACTGACATCCTTACAGTGGAACAGCTGTACAATGTTGGGTGTTAAAACTGTCAGTGACATTCTAATCTAGCACCCATGAAAACAGTGCTTACTGCCATCCTTACAGTGGAACAACTGTACAATGTTGGGTGTTAAAACTGTCAGTGACATTCTAATCTGGCACCTATGAAAACAGTGCTTACTGACATCCGTACAGTGGAACAACTGTACAATGTTGGGTGTTAAAACTGTCAGTGACATTCTAATCTAGAACCTGTGAAAACAGTGCTTACTGACATCCGTACAGTGGAACAACTGTACAATGTTGGGTGTTAAAACTGTCAGTGACATTCTAATCTGGCACCTGTGAAAACAGTGCTTACTGACATCCGTACAGTGGAACAACTGTACAATTTTGGGTGTTAAAACTGTCAGTGACATTCTAATCTAGCACCTGTGAAAACAGTGCTTAATGACATCCTTATAGTGGAACAACTGTACAATGTTGGGTGTTAAAACTGTCAGTGACATTCTAATCTGGCACCTATGAAAACAGTGCTTACTGACATCCTTACAGTGGAACAACTGTACAATGTTGGGTGTTAAAACTGTCAGTGACATTCTAATCTAGCACCTGTGAAAACAGTGCTTACTGACATCCTTACAGTGGAACAACTGTACAATGTTGGGTGTTAAAACTGTCAGTGACATTCTAATCTAGCACCTGTGAAAACAGTGCTTACTGACATCCTTACAGTGGAACAGCTGTACAATGTTGGGTGTTAAAATTGTCAGTGACATTCTAATCTAGCACCTATGAAAACAGTGCTTACTGACATCCTTACAGTGGAACAACTGTACAATGTTGGGTGTTAAAACTGTTAGTGACATTCTAATCTAGCACCTGTGAAAACAGTGCTTACTGACATCCTTACAGTGGAACAACTGTACAATGTTGGGTGTTAAAACTGTCAGTGACATTCTAATCTGGCACCTATGAAAACAGTGCTTACTGACATCCGCACAGTGGAACAACTGTACAATGTTGGGTGTTAAAACTGTCAGTGACATTCTAATCTAGCACCTGTGAAAACAGTGCTTACTGACATCCTTACAGTGGAACAACTGTACAATGTTGGGTGTTAAAACTGTCAGTGACATTCTAATCTAGCACCTGTGAAAACAGTGCTTACTGACATCCTTACAGTGGAACAGCTGTACAATGTTGGGTGTTAAAACTGTCAGTGACATTCTAATCTAGCACCTATGAAAACAGTGCTTACTGACATCCGCACAGTGGAACAACTGTACAATGTTGGGTGTTAAAACTGTCAGTGACATTCTAATCTAGCACCTGTGAAAACAGTGCTTACTGACATCCTTACAGTGGAACAACTGTACAATGTTGGGTGTTAAAACTGTCAGTGACATTCTAATCTAGCACCTGTGAAAACAGTGCTTACTGACATCCTTACAGTGGAACAGCTGTACAATGTTGGGTGTTAAAACTGTCAGTGACATTCTAATCTAGCACCCATGAAAACAGTGCTTACTGACATCCTTACAGTGGAACAACTGTACAATGTTGGGTGTTAAAACTGTCAGTGACATTATAATCTAGCACCTGTGAAAACAGTGCTTGCTGACATCCTTACAGTGGAACAACTGTACAATGTTGGGTGTTAAAACTGTCAGTGACATTCTAATCTGGCACCTATGAAAACAGTGCTTACTGACATCCGCACAGTGGAACAACTGTACAATGTTGGGTGTTAAAACTGTCAGTGACATTCTAATCTAGGACCTGTGAAAACAGTGCTTACTGACATCCTTACAGTGGAACAGCTGTACAATGTTGGGTGTTAAAATTGTCAGTGACATTCTAATCTAGCACCTATGAAAACAGTGCTTACTGACATCCTTACAGTGGAACAACTGTACAATGTTGGGTGTTAAAACTGTCAGTGACATTCTAATCTAGCACCTGTGAAAACAGTGCTTACTGACATCCTTACAGTGGAACAACTGTACAATGTTGGGTGTTAAAACTGTCAGTGACATTCTAATCTGGCACCTATGAAAACAGTGCTTACTGACATCCGCACAGTGGAACAACTGTACAATGTTGGGTGTTAAAACTGTCAGTGACATTCTAATCTACCACCTGTGAAAACAGTGCTTACTGACATCCTTACAGTGGAACAACTGTACAATGTTGGGTGTTAAAACTGTCAGTGACATTCTAATCTAGCACCCATGAAAACAGTGCTTACTGACATCCTTACAGTGGAACAACTGTACAATGTTGGCTGTTAAAACTGTCAGTGACATTCTAATCTGGCACCTATGAAAACAGTGCTTACTGACATCCGTACAGTGGAACAACTGTACAATGTTGGGTGTTAAAACTGTCAGTGACATTCTAATCTAGAACCTGTGAAAACAGTGCTTACTGACATCCGTACAGTGGAACAACTGTACAATGTTGGGTGTTAAAACTGTCAGTGACATTCTAATCTGGCACCTGTGAAAACAGTGCTTACTGACATCCGTACAGTGGAACAACTGTACAATTTCGGGTGTTAAAACTGTCAGTGACATTCTAATCTAGCACCTGTGAAAACAGTGCTTACTGACATCCTTACAGTGGAAAAGCTGTACAATGTTGGGTGTTAAAACTGTCAATGACATTCTAATCTGGCACCTATGAAAACAGTGCTTACTGACATCCTTACAGTGGAACAACTGTACAATGTTGGGTGTTAAAACTGTCAGTGACATTCTAATCTAGCACCTGTGAAAACAGTGCTTACTGACATCCTTACAGTGGAACAACTGTACAATGTTGGGTGTTAAAACTGTCAGTGACATTCTAATCTGGCACCTATGAAAACAGTGCTTACTGACATCCGCACAGTGGAACAACTGTACAATGTTGGGTGTTAAAACTGACAGTGACATTCTAATCTAGCACCTGTGAAAACAGTGCTTACTGACATCCTTACAGTGGAACAACTGTACAATGTTGGGTGTTAAAACTGTCAGTGACATTCTAATCTAGCACCTGTGAAAACAGTGCTTACTGACATCCTTACAGTGGAACAGCTGTACAATGTTGGGTGTTAAAACTGTCAGTGACATTCTAATCTAGCACCTATGAAAACAGTGCTTACTGACATCCTTACAGTGGAACAACTGTACAATGTTGGGTGTTAAAACTGTCAGTGACATTCTAATCTGGCACCTATGAAAACAGTGCTTACTGACATCCGCACAGTGGAACAACTGTACAATGTTGGGTGTTAAAACTGTCAGTGACATTCTAATCTAGCACCTGTGAAAACAGTGCTTACTGACATCCTTACAGTGGAACAACTGTACAATGTTGGGTGTTAAAACTGTCAGTGACATTCTAATCTAGCACCTGTGAAAACAGTGCTTACTGACATCCTTACAGTGGAACAGCTGTACAATGTTGGGTGTTAAAACTGTCAGTGACATTCTAATCTAGCACCCATGAAAACAGTGCTTACTGACACCCTTACAGTGGAACAACTGTACAATGTTGGGTGTTAAAACTGTCAGTGACATTCTAATCTGGCACCTATGAAAACAGTGCTTACTGACATCCGTACAGTGGAACAACTGTACAATGTTGGGTGTTAAAACTGTCAGTGACATTCTAATCTAGAACCTGTGAAAACAGTGCTTACTGACATCCGTACAGTGGAACAACTGTACAATGTTGGGTGTTAAAACTGTCAGTGACATTCTAATCTGGCACCTGTGAAAACAGTGCTTACTGACATCCGTACAGTGGAACAACTGTACAATTTTGGGTGTTAAAACTGTCAGTGACATTCTAATCTAGCACCTGTGAAAACAGTGCTTACTGACATCCTTACAGTGGAAAAGCTGTACAATGTTGGGTGTTAAAACTGTCAGTGACATTCTAATCTGGCACCTATGAAAACAGTGCTTACTGACATCCTTACAGTGGAACAACTGTACAATGTTGGGTGTTAAAACTGTCAGTGACATTCTAATCTAGCACCTGTGAAAACAGTGCTTACTGACATCCTTACAGTGGAACAACTGTACAATGTTGGGTGTTAAAACTGTCAGTGACATTCTAATCTAGCACCTGTGAAAACAGTGCTTACTGACATCCTTACAGTGGAACAACTGTACAATGTTGGGTGTTAAAACTGTCAATGACATTCTAATCTGGCACCTATGAAAACAGTGCTTACTGACATCCGCACAGTGGAACAACTGTACAATGTTGGGTGTTAAAACTGTCAGTGACATTCTAATCTAGCACCTGTGAAAACAGTGCTTACTGACATCCTTACAGTGGAACAACTGTACAATGTTGGGTGTTAAAACTGTCAGTGACATTCTAATCTAGCACCTGTGAAAACAGTGCTTACTGACATCCTTACAGTGGAACAGCTGTACAATGTTGGGTGTTAAAACTGTCAGTGACATTCTAATCTAGCACCTATGAAAACAGTGCTTACTGACATCCGCACAGTGGAACAACTGTACAATGTTGGGTGTTAAAACTGTCAGTGACATTCTAATCTAGCACCTGTGAAAACAGTGCTTACTGACATCCTTACAGTGGAACAACTGTACAATGTTGGGTGTTAAAACTGTCAGTGACATTCTAATCTAGCACCTGTGAAAACAGTGCTTACTGACATCCTTACAGTGGAACAGCTGTACAATGTTGGGTGTTAAAACTGTCAGTGACATTCTAATCTAGCACCCATGAAAACAGTGCTTACTGACATCCTTACAGTGGAACAACTGTACAATGTTGGGTGTTAAAACTGTCAGTGACATTATAATCTAGCACCTGTGAAAACAGTGCTTGCTGACATCCTTACAGTGGAACAACTGTACAATGTTGGGTGTTAAAACTGTCAGTGACATTCTAATCTGGCACCTATGAAAACAGTGCTTACTGACATCCGTACAGTGGAACAACTGTACAATGTTGGGTGTTAAAACTGTCAGTGACATTCTAATCTAGAACCTGTGAAAACAGTGCTTACTGACATCCGTACAGTGGAACAACTGTACAATGTTGGGTGTTAAAACTGTCAGTGACATTCTAATCTGGCACCTGTGAAAACAGTGCTTACTGACATCCGTACAGTGGAACAACTGTACAATTTTGGGTGTTAAAACTGTCAGTGACATTCTAATCTAGCACCTATGAAAACAGTGCTTACTGACATCCGCACAGTGGAACAACTGTACAATGTTGGGTGTTAAAACTGTCAGTGACATTCTAATCTAGCACCTGTGAAAACAGTGCTTACTGACATCCTTACAGTGGAACAACTGTACAATGTTGGGTGTTAAAACTGTCAGTGACATTCTAATCTAGCACCTGTGAAAACAGTGCTTACTGACATCCTTACAGTGGAACAGCTGTACAATGTTGGGTGTTAAAACTGTCAGTGACATTCTAATCTAGCACCCATGAAAACAGTGCTTACTGACATCCTTACAGTGGAACAACTGTACAATGTTGGGTGTTAAAACTGTCAGTGACATTATAATCTAGCACCTGTGAAAACAGTGCTTGCTGACATCCTTACAGTGGAACAACTGTACAATGTTGGGTGTTAAAACTGTCAGTGACATTCTAATCTGGCACCTATGAAAACAGTGCTTACTGACATCCGTACAGTGGAACAACTGTACAATGTTGGGTGTTAAAACTGTCAGTGACATTCTAATCTAGAACCTGTGAAAACAGTGCTTACTGACATCCGTACAGTGGAACAACTGTACAATGTTGGGTGTTAAAACTGTCAGTGACATTCTAATCTGGCACCTGTGAAAACAGTGCTTACTGACATCCGTACAGTGGAACAACTGTACAATTTTGGGTGTTAAAACTGTCAGTGACATTCTAATCTAGCACCTGTGAAAACAGTGCTTACTGACATCCTTACAGTGGAAAAGCTGTACAATGTTGGGTGTTAAAACTGTCAGTGACATTCTAATCTGGCACCTATGAAAACAGTGCTTACTGACATCCGTACAGTGGAACAACTGTACAATTTTGGGTGTTAAAACTGTCAGTGACATTCTAATCTAGCACCTATGAAAACAGTGCTTACTGACATCCGCACAGTGGAACAACTGTACAATGTTGGGTGTTAAAACTGTCAGTGACATTCTAATCTGGCACCTGTGAAAACAGTGCTTACTGACATCCGTACAGTGGAACAACTGTACAATTTTGGGTGTTAAAACTGTCAGTGACATTCTAATCTAGCACCTATGAAAACAGTGCTTACTGACATCCGCACAGTGGAACAACTGTACAATGTTGGGTGTTAAAACTGTCAGTGACATTCTAATCTAGCACCTGTGAAAACAGTGCTTACTGACATCCTTACAGTGGAACAACTGTACAATGTTGGGTGTTAAAACTGTCAGTGACATTCTAATCTAGCACCTGTGAAAACAGTGCTTACTGACATCCTTACAGTGGAACAGCTGTACAATGTTGGGTGTTAAAACTGTCAGTGACATTCTAATCTAGCACCCATGAAAACAGTGCTTACTGACATCCTTACAGTGGAACAACTGTACAATGTTGGGTGTTAAAACTGTCAGTGACATTATAATCTAGCACCTGTGAAAACAGTGCTTGCTGACATCCTTACAGTGGAACAACTGTACAATGTTGGGTGTTAAAACTGTCAGTGACATTCTAATCTGGCACCTATGAAAACAGTGCTTACTGACATCCGCACAGTGGAACAACTGTACAATGTTGGGTGTTAAAACTGTCAGTGACATTCTAATCTACCACCTGTGAAAACAGTGCTTACTGACATCCTTACAGTGGAACAACTGTACAATGTTGGGTGTTAAAACTGTCAGTGACATTCTAATCTAGCACCCATGAAAACAGTGCTTACTGACATCCTTACAGTGGAACAACTGTACAATGTTGGCTGTTAAAACTGTCAGTGACATTCTAATCTGGCACCTATGAAAACAGTGCTTACTGACATCCGTACAGTGGAACAACTGTACAATGTTGGGTGTTAAAACTGTCAGTGACATTCTAATCTAGAACCTGTGAAAACAGTGCTTACTGACATCCGTACAGTTGAACAACTGTACAATGTTGGGTGTTAAAACTGTCAGTGACATTCTAATCTGGCACCTGTGAAAACAGTGCTTACTGACATCCGTACAGTGGAACAACTGTACAATTTCGGGTGTTAAAACTGTCAGTGACATTCTAATCTAGCACCTGTGAAAACAGTGCTTACTGACATCCTTACAGTGGAAAAGCTGTACAATGTTGGGTGTTAAAACTGTCAATGACATTCTAATCTGGCACCTATGAAAACAGTGCTTACTGACATCCTTACAGTGGAACAACTGTACAATGTTGGGTGTTAAAACTGTCAGTGACATTCTAATCTAGCACCTGTGAAAACAGTGCTTACTGACATCCTTACAGTGGAACAACTGTACAATGTTGGGTGTTAAAACTGTCAGTGACATTCTAATCTGGCACCTATGAAAACAGTGCTTACTGACATCCGCACAGTGGAACAACTGTACAATGTTGGGTGTTAAAACTGACAGTGACATTCTAATCTAGCACCTGTGAAAACAGTGCTTACTGACATCCTTACAGTGGAACAACTGTACAATGTTGGGTGTTAAAACTGTCAGTGACATTCTAATCTAGCACCTGTGAAAACAGTGCTTACTGACATCCTTACAGTGGAACAGCTGTACAATGTTGGGTGTTAAAACTGTCAGTGACATTCTAATCTAGCACCTATGAAAACAGTGCTTACTGACATCCTTACAGTGGAACAACTGTACAATGTTGGGTGTTAAAACTGTCAGTGACATTCTAATCTGGCACCTATGAAAACAGTGCTTACTGACATCCGCACAGTGGAACAACTGTACAATGTTGGGTGTTAAAACTGTCAGTGACATTCTAATCTAGCACCTGTGAAAACAGTGCTTACTGACATCCTTACAGTGGAACAACTGTACAATGTTGGGTGTTAAAACTGTCAGTGACATTCTAATCTAGCACCTGTGAAAACAGTGCTTACTGACATCCTTACAGTGGAACAGCTGTACAATGTTGGGTGTTAAAACTGTCAGTGACATTCTAATCTAGCACCCATGAAAACAGTGCTTACTGACACCCTTACAGTGGAACAACTGTACAATGTTGGGTGTTAAAACTGTCAGTGACATTCTAATCTGGCACCTATGAAAACAGTGCTTACTGACATCCGTACAGTGGAACAACTGTACAATGTTGGGTGTTAAAACTGTCAGTGACATTCTAATCTAGAACCTGTGAAAACAGTGCTTACTGACATCCGTACAGTGGAACAACTGTACAATGTTGGGTGTTAAAACTGTCAGTGACATTCTAATCTGGCACCTGTGAAAACAGTGCTTACTGACATCCGTACAGTGGAACAACTGTACAATTTTGGGTGTTAAAACTGTCAGTGACATTCTAATCTAGCACCTGTGAAAACAGTGCTTACTGACATCCTTACAGTGGAAAAGCTGTACAATGTTGGGTGTTAAAACTGTCAGTGACATTCTAATCTGGCACCTATGAAAACAGTGCTTACTGACATCCTTACAGTGGAACAACTGTACAATGTTGGGTGTTAAAACTGTCAGTGACATTCTAATCTAGCACCTGTGAAAACAGTGCTTACTGACATCCTTACAGTGGAACAACTGTACAATGTTGGGTGTTAAAACTGTCAGTGACATTCTAATCTAGCACCTGTGAAAACAGTGCTTACTGACATCCTTACAGTGGAACAACTGTACAATGTTGGGTGTTAAAACTGTCAATGACATTCTAATCTGGCACCTATGAAAACAGTGCTTACTGACATCCGCACAGTGGAACAACTGTACAATGTTGGGTGTTAAAACTGTCAGTGACATTCTAATCTAGCACCTGTGAAAACAGTGCTTACTGACATCCTTACAGTGGAACAACTGTACAATGTTGGGTGTTAAAACTGTCAGTGACATTCTAATCTAGCACCTGTGAAAACAGTGCTTACTGACATCCTTACAGTGGAACAGCTGTACAATGTTGGGTGTTAAAACTGTCAGTGACATTCTAATCTAGCACCTATGAAAACAGTGCTTACTGACATCCGCACAGTGGAACAACTGTACAATGTTGGGTGTTAAAACTGTCAGTGACATTCTAATCTAGCACCTGTGAAAACAGTGCTTACTGACATCCTTACAGTGGAACAACTGTACAATGTTGGGTGTTAAAACTGTCAGTGACATTCTAATCTAGCACCTGTGAAAACAGTGCTTACTGACATCCTTACAGTGGAACAGCTGTACAATGTTGGGTGTTAAAACTGTCAGTGACATTCTAATCTAGCACCCATGAAAACAGTGCTTACTGACATCCTTACAGTGGAACAACTGTACAATGTTGGGTGTTAAAACTGTCAGTGACATTATAATCTAGCACCTGTGAAAACAGTGCTTGCTGACATCCTTACAGTGGAACAACTGTACAATGTTGGGTGTTAAAACTGTCAGTGACATTCTAATCTGGCACCTATGAAAACAGTGCTTACTGACATCCGTACAGTGGAACAACTGTACAATGTTGGGTGTTAAAACTGTCAGTGACATTCTAATCTAGAACCTGTGAAAACAGTGCTTACTGACATCCGTACAGTGGAACAACTGTACAATGTTGGGTGTTAAAACTGTCAGTGACATTCTAATCTGGCACCTGTGAAAACAGTGCTTACTGACATCCGTACAGTGGAACAACTGTACAATTTTGGGTGTTAAAACTGTCAGTGACATTCTAATCTAGCACCTATGAAAACAGTGCTTACTGACATCCGCACAGTGGAACAACTGTACAATGTTGGGTGTTAAAACTGTCAGTGACATTCTAATCTAGCACCTGTGAAAACAGTGCTTACTGACATCCTTACAGTGGAACAACTGTACAATGTTGGGTGTTAAAACTGTCAGTGACATTCTAATCTAGCACCTGTGAAAACAGTGCTTACTGACATCCTTACAGTGGAACAGCTGTACAATGTTGGGTGTTAAAACTGTCAGTGACATTCTAATCTAGCACCCATGAAAACAGTGCTTACTGACATCCTTACAGTGGAACAACTGTACAATGTTGGGTGTTAAAACTGTCAGTGACATTATAATCTAGCACCTGTGAAAACAGTGCTTGCTGACATCCTTACAGTGGAACAACTGTACAATGTTGGGTGTTAAAACTGTCAGTGACATTCTAATCTGGCACCTATGAAAACAGTGCTTACTGACATCCGTACAGTGGAACAACTGTACAATGTTGGGTGTTAAAACTGTCAGTGACATTCTAATCTAGAACCTGTGAAAACAGTGCTTACTGACATCCGTACAGTGGAACAACTGTACAATGTTGGGTGTTAAAACTGTCAGTGACATTCTAATCTGGCACCTGTGAAAACAGTGCTTACTGACATCCGTACAGTGGAACAACTGTACAATTTTGGGTGTTAAAACTGTCAGTGACATTCTAATCTAGCACCTGTGAAAACAGTGCTTACTGACATCCTTACAGTGGAAAAGCTGTACAATGTTGGGTGTTAAAACTGTCAGTGACATTCTAATCTGGCACCTATGAAAACAGTGCTTACTGACATCCGTACAGTGGAACAACTGTACAATTTTGGGTGTTAAAACTGTCAGTGACATTCTAATCTAGCACCTATGAAAACAGTGCTTACTGACATCCGCACAGTGGAACAACTGTACAATGTTGGGTGTTAAAACTGTCAGTGACATTCTAATCTGGCACCTGTGAAAACAGTGCTTACTGACATCCGTACAGTGGAACAACTGTACAATTTTGGGTGTTAAAACTGTCAGTGACATTCTAATCTAGCACCTATGAAAACAGTGCTTACTGACATCCGCACAGTGGAACAACTGTACAATGTTGGGTGTTAAAACTGTCAGTGACATTCTAATCTAGCACCTGTGAAAACAGTGCTTACTGACATCCTTACAGTGGAACAACTGTACAATGTTGGGTGTTAAAACTGTCAGTGACATTCTAATCTAGCACCTGTGAAAACAGTGCTTACTGACATCCTTACAGTGGAACAGCTGTACAATGTTGGGTGTTAAAACTGTCAGTGACATTCTAATCTAGCACCCATGAAAACAGTGCTTACTGACATCCTTACAGTGGAACAACTGTACAATGTTGGGTGTTAAAACTGTCAGTGACATTATAATCTAGCACCTGTGAAAACAGTGCTTGCTGACATCCTTACAGTGGAACAACTGTACAATGTTGGGTGTTAAAACTGTCAGTGACATTCTAATCTGGCACCTATGAAAACAGTGCTTACTGACATCCGTACAGTGGAACAACTGTACAATGTTGGGTGTTAAAACTGTCAGTGACATTCTAATCTAGAACCTGTGAAAACAGTGCTTACTGACATCCGTACAGTGGAACAACTGTACAATGTTGGGTGTTAAAACTGTCAGTGACATTCTAATCTGGCACCTGTGAAAACAGTGCTTACTGACATCCGTACAGTGGAACAACTGTACAATTTTGGGTGTTAAAACTGTCAGTGACATTCTAATCTAGCACCTGTGAAAACAGTGCTTACTGACATCCTTACAGTGGAAAAGCTGTACAATGTTGGGTGTTAAAACTGTCAGTGACATTCTAATCTGGCACCTATGAAAACAGTGCTTACTGACATCCTTACAGTGGAACAACTGTACAATGTTGGGTGTTAAAACTGTCAGTGACATTCTAATCTAGCACCTGTGAAAACAGTGCTTACTGACATCCTTACAGTGGAACAACTGTACAATGTTGGGTGTTAAAACTGTCAGTGACATTCTAATCTAGCACCTGTGAAAACAGTGCTTACTGACATCCTTACAGTGGAACAGCTGTACAATGTTGGGTGTTAAAATTGTCAGTGACATTCTAATCTAGCACCTATGAAAACAGTGCTTACTGACATCCTTACAGTGGAACAACTGTACAATGTTGGGTGTTAAAACTGTTAGTGACATTCTAATCTACCACCTGTGAAAACAGTGCTTACTGACATCCTTACAGTGGAACAACTGTACAATGTTGGGTGTTAAAACTGTCAGTGACATTCTAATCTGGCACCTATGAAAACAGTGCTTACTGACATCCGCACAGTGGAACAACTGTAAGATGTTGGGTGTTAAAACTGTCAGTGACATTCTAATCTGGCACCTGTGAAAACAGTGCTTACTGACATCCGTACAGTGGAACAACTGTACAATGTTGGGTTTTAAAACTGTCAGTGACATTCTAATCTGGCACCTATGAAAACAGTGCTTACTGACATCCGCACAGTGGAACAACTGTACAATGTTGGGTGTTAAAACTGTCAGTGACATTCTAATCTGGCACCTGTGAAAACAGTGCTTACTGACATCCATACAGTGGAACAACTGTACAATGTTGGGTGTTAACACTGTCAGTGACATTCTAATCTGGCACCTGTGAAAACAGTGCTTACTGACATCCTTACAGTGGAACAACTGTACAATGTTGGGTGTTAAAACTGTCAGTGACATTCTAATCTGGCACCTGTGAAAACAGTGTTTACTGACATCCGTACAGTGGAACAACTGTACAATGTTGGGTTTTAAAACTATCAGTGACATTCAAATATAGCACCTGTGAAAACAGTGCTTACTGACATCCATACAGTGGAACAACTGTACAATGTTGGGTGTTAAAACTGTCAGTGACATTCTAATCTGGCACCTGTGAAAACAGTGCTTACTGACATCCGTACAGTGGAACAACTGTACAATGTTGGGTTTTAAAACTGTCAGTGACATTCTAATATAGCACCTGTGAAAACAATGCTTACTGACATCCGTACAGTGGAACAACTGTACAAAGTTGGGTGTTAAAACTGTCAGTGACATTCTAATATGGCACCTATGAAAACAGTGATTACTGACATCCGTGTAGTGGAACAACTGTACAATATTGGATGTTAAAACTGTCAGTGACAATCTAATCTGGCACTTGTGAAAACAGTGCTTGCTGACATCCGTACATTGGAACAACTGTACAATGTTGGGTGTTAAAACTGTCAGTGACATTCTAATCTGGCACCTGTGAAAACAGTGCTTCCTGACATCCTTACAGTGGAACAACTGTACAATGTTGGGTGTTAAAACTGTCAGTGACATTCTAATCTAGCACCTGTGAAAACAGTGCTTGCTGACAACCTTACAGTGGAACAACTGTACAATGTTGGGTGTTAACACTGTCAGTGACATTCTAATCTAGCACCTGTGAAAACAGTGCTTACTGACATCCACACAGTGGAACAACTGTACAATGTTGGGTGTTAAAACTGTCAGTTACATTCTAATCTGGCACCTGTGAAAACAGTGCTTGCTGACATCCGTGTAGTGGAACAACTGTATAATGTTGGGTGTTAAAACTGTCAGTGACATTCTAATCTGGCACCTGTGAAAACAGTGCTTGCTGACATCCGCACAGTGGAACAACTGTACAATGTTGGGTGTTAAAACTGTCAGTGACATTCTAATCTGGCACCTGTGAAAACAGTGCTTACTGACATCCGTACAGTGGAACAACTGTACAATGTTGGGTTTTAAAACTGTCAGTGACATTCTAATCTGGCACCTATGAAAACAGTGCTTACTGACATCCGCACAGTGGAACAACTGTACAATGTTGGGTGTTAAAACTGTCAGTGACATTCTAATCTGGCACCTGTGAAAACAGTGCTTACTGACATCCATACAGTGGAACAACTGTACAATGTTGGGTGTTAACACTGTCAGTGACATTCTAATCTGGTACCTGTGAAAACAGTGCTTACTGACATCCTTACAGTGGAACAACTGTACAATGTTGGGTGTTAAAACTGTCAGTGACATTCTAATCTGGCACCTGTGAAAACAGTGTTTACTGACATCCGTACAGTGGAACAACTGTACAATGTTGGGTTTTAAAACTATCAGTGACATTCAAATATAGCACCTGTGAAAACAGTGCTTACTGACATCCATACAGTGGAACAACTGTACAATGTTGGGTGTTAAAACTGTCAGTGACATTCTAATCTGGCACCTGTGAAAACAGTGCTTACTGACATCCGTACAGTGGAACAACTGTACAATGTTGGGTGTTAAAACTGTCAGTGACATTCTAATCTGGCACCTGTGAAAACAGTGTTTACTGACATCCGTACAGTGGAACAACTGTACAATGTTGGGTTTTAAAACTATCAGTGACATTCAAATATAGCACCTGTGAAAACAGTGCTTACAGACATCCGTACAGTGGAACAACTGTACAATGTTGGGTGTTAAAACTGTCAGTGACATTCTAATCTAGCACCTGTGAAAACAGTGCTTACTGACATCCGTACAGTCGAACAACTGTACAATGTTGGGTGTTAAAACTGTCAGTGACATTCTAATATAGCACCTGTGATAACAGTGCTTACTGACATCCGTACAGTGGAACAACTGTACAATGTTGGGTGTTAATACTGTCAGTGACATTCTAATCTGGCACCTGTGAAAACAGTGCTTACTGACATCCGTACAGTGGAACAACTGTACAATGTTGGGTTTTAAAACTGTCAGTGACATTCTAATCTGGCATCTATGAAAACAGTGCTTACTGATATCCGCACAGTGGAACAACTGTACAATGTTGGGTTTATAAAACTGTCAGTGACATTCTAATCTGCACCTGTGAAAACAGTGCTTACTGACATCCGTATAGTGGAACAACTGTACAATGTTGGGTGTTAAAACTGTCAGTGACATTCTAGTCTAGCACCTGTGAAAACAGTGCTTACTGACATCCGTACAGTGGAACAACATTACAATGTTGGGTTTTAAAACTGTCAGTGACATTCTAATATAGCACCTGTGAAAACGGTGCTTACTGACATCCATACAGTGGAACAACTGTACAATGTTGTGTGTTAAAACTGTCAGTGACATTCCAATCTGGCACCTGTGAAAACAGTGCTTACTGACATCCGTACAGTGGAACAACTGTACAATGTTGGGTTTTAAAACTGTCAGTGACATTCTAATATAGCACCTGTGAAAACAGTGCTTACTGACATCCGTACAGTGGAACAACTGTACAATGTTGGGTGTTAAGACTGTCAGTGACATTCTAATCTGGCACCTGTGAAAACAGTGCTTACTGACATCCGTACAGTGGAACAACTGTACAATGTTGGGTATTAAAACTGTCAGTGACATTCTAATCTGGCACCTGTGAAAACAGTGCTTACTGACATCCGCACAGTGGAACAACTGTACAATGTTGGGTATTAAAACTGTCAGTGACATTCTAATCTGGCACCTGTGAAAACAGTGCTTACTGACATCCGTACAGTGGAACAACTGTACAATGTTGGGTGTTAAAACTGTCAGTGACATTCTAATCTAGCACATGTGAAAACAATGCTTACTGACATCCGTACAGTGGAACAACTGTACAATGTTGGGTTTTAAAACTGTCAGTGACATTCTAATATAGCACCTGTGAAAACAGTGCTTACTGTCATCCGTACAGTGGAACAACTGTACAATGTCGGGTGTTAAAACTGTCAGTGACATTCTAATATAGCACCTGTGAAAACAGTGCTTACTGACATCCGTACAGTGGAACAACTGTACAATGTTGGGTGTTAACACTGTCAGTGACATTCTAATCTGGCACCTGTGAAAACAGTGCTTACTGACATCCATATAGTGGAACAACTGTACAATGTTGGGTGTTAAAACTGTCAGTGACATTCTAATATAGCACCTGTGAAAACAGTGCTTACTGACATCCTTACAGTGGAACAACTGTACAATGTTGGGTGTTAAAACTGTCAGTGACATTCTAATCTGGCACCTGTGAAAACAGTGTTTACTGACATCCGTACAGTGGAACAACTGTACAATGTTGGGTTTTAAAACTATCAGTGACATTCAAATATAGCACCTGTGAAAACAGTGCTTACTGACATCCATACAGTGGAACAACTGTACAATGTTGGGTGTTAAAACTGTCAGTGACATTCTAATCTGGCACCTGTGAAAACAGTGTTTACTGACATCCGTACAGTGGAACAACTGTACAATGTTGGGTTTTAAAACTATCAGTGACATTCAAATATAGCACCTGTGAAAACAGTGCTTACAGACATCCGTACAGTGGAACAACTGTACAATGTTGGGTGTTAAAACTGTCAGTGACATTCTAATCTAGCACCTGTGAAAACAGTGCTTACTGACATCCGTACAGTCGAACAACTGTACAATGTTGGGTGTTAAAACTGTCAGTGACATTCTAATATAGCACCTGTGATAACAGTGCTTACTGACATCCGTACAGTGGAACAACTGTACAATGTTGGGTGTTAATACTGTCAGTGACATTCTAATCTGGCACCTGTGAAAACAGTGCTTACTGACATCCGTACAGTGGAACAACTGTACAATGTTGGGTTTTAAAACTGTCAGTGACATTCTAATCTGGCATCTATGAAAACAGTGCTTACTGATATCCGCACAGTGGAACAACTGTACAATGTTGGGTTTATAAAACTGTCAGTGACATTCTAATCTGCACCTGTGAAAACAGTGCTTACTGACATCCGTATAGTGGAACAACTGTACAATGTTGGGTGTTAAAACTGTCAGTGACATTCTAGTCTAGCACCTGTGAAAACAGTGCTTACTGACATCCGTACAGTGGAACAACATTAAAATGTTGGGTTTTAAAACTGTCAGTGACATTCTAATATAGCACCTGTGAAAACGGTGCTTACTGACATCCATACAGTGGAACAACTGTACAATGTTGTGTGTTAAAACTGTCAGTGACATTCCAATCTGGCACCTGTGAAAACAGTGCTTACTGACACCCGTACAGTGGAACAACTGTACAATGTTGGGTTTTAAAACTGTCAGTGACATTCTAATATAGCACCTGTGAAAACAGTGCTTACTGACATCCGTACAGTGGAACAACTGTACAATGTTGGGTGTTAAGACTGTCAGTGACATTCTAATCTGGCACCTGTGAAAACAGTGCTTACTGACATCCGTACAGTGGAACAACTGTACAATGTTGGGTATTAAAACTGTCAGTGACATTCTAATCTGGCACCTGTGAAAACAGTGCTTACTGACATCCGCACAGTGGAACAACTGTACAATGTTGGGTATTAAAACTGTCAGTGACATTCTAATCTGGCACCTGTGAAAACAGTGCTTACTGACATCCGTACAGTGGAACAACTGTACAATGTTGGGTGTTAAAACTGTCAGTGACATTCTAATCTAGCACATGTGAAAACAATGCTTACTGACATCCGTACAGTGGAACAACTGTACAATGTTGGGTTTTAAAACTGTCAGTGACATTCTAATATAGCACCTGTGAAAACAGTGCTTACTGTCATCCGTACAGTGGAACAACTGTACAATGTCGGGTGTTAAAACTGTCAGTGACATTCTAATATAGCACCTGTGAAAACAGTGCTTACTGACATCCGTACAGTGGAACAACTGTACAATGTTGGGTGTTAACACTGTCAGTGACATTCTAATCTGGCACCTGTGAAAACAGTGCTTACTGACATCCATATAGTGGAACAACTGTACAATGTTGGGTGTTAAAACTGTCAGTGACATTCTAATATAGCACCTGTGAAAACAGTGCTTACTGACATCCGTACAGTGGAACAACTGTACAATGTTGGGTGTTAAAACTGTCAGTGACATTCTAATCTGGCACCTGTGAAAACAGTGCTTACTGACATCCGTACAGTGGAACAACTGTACAATGTTGGGTTTTAAAACTGTCAGTGACATTCTAATCTGGCACCTATGAAAACAGTGCTTACTGACATCCGCACAGTGGAACAACTGTATAATGTTGGGTATTAAAACTGTCAGTGACATTCTAATCTGGCACCTGTGAAAACAGTGCTTACTGACATCCGTACAGTGGAACAACTGTACAATGTTGGGTGTTAAAACTGTCAGTGACATTCTAATCTAGCACCTGTGAAAACAATGCTTACTGACATCCGTACAGTGGAACAACTGTACAATGTTGGGTTTTAAAACTGTCAGGGACATTCTAATATAGCACCTGTGAAAACAGTGCTTACTGTCATCCGTACAGTGGAACAACTGTACAATGTTGGGTGTTAAAACTGTCAGTAACATTCTAATATAGCACCTGTGAAAACAGTGCTTACTGACATCCGTACAGTGGAACAACTTTAACAAGATTTAACAAGATTGCCACCCAGAGAATTAACTTTAGGTGGCAGGTGGACAAGGAAGCCCTTTGGCTTATCGAGAGTCCGACCCTTTTATCTATGTGTATCCCGCCCGTCTGAGGTATGTGTCTATTTTATTTTTAAACATATTCACGCTACTAGCTCCCACACAATCAGCAGGTAATCTGTTCCATTCATTTGCAGTCCTTTGTGAAAAAGAAAACTTTCTTATATCCAATTTACTCTGCTCCTTTGATAATGCAAGTTCATGTCCTCTAGTCCTTCTATCTTTCTTAACTGAGAAAAACATATTTCTATCAATATTTTCATAACCCTTCAATATTTTAAACTATACAATTTTGGGTTTTAAAACTGTCAGTGAAATTCTAATCTGGCACTTATGAAAACAATGCTTACTGACATCCACACAGTGGAACAACTGTACAATGTTGGGTGTTAACACTGTCAGTGACATTCTAATCTGGCACCTGTAGGGCAAGGCAATTTCCTTGCCCTGCAGGCCTTGTTTCTTCTTGCTGTCTTGTGTTCCATGCCAGCATGATTTCTGGTATCCTACCTCCTGTTCTTACAACACTGTCATATTTCCTGAAAGACCCTGGCTGTCGTCGGTCAATCAGGTCTGTCGCGTTGGCTTTCGTTTGCGCTGAAGATGCGCTGGCAAACTGCATGGCACTCCTAGTCGAGAGCTCATAGTTCGTGAAGCCGACACTCCACTCCAAATGTGGACTGGTGCCTTCTCTAGTTTCTGTGTATCCATGTGGGAAACTGAATGCTTTGAGGACTCATCGTAGTTCCCAAAGCTAAATGTCCCCCTTTTGCTTTTGGAAGCCAGCAGCCAGTATGGGGAGAATTATATTCAAGAATGGTTCAACCAGATTAAGGCCAATGAGAGCCCCTACACAGTGCATAACCTTCAAGAAATCCAAGTCCAAAAAGCATCTGACGATGCATACTGACATGCTCATACTTCTGCAGGAAGGATGCCACATCACCCACATGATAGAGACTAATTACACTTGTCAGTGTCAAGCGATTGAAGCGCTTATCTTTCAGTCTGACAGACTTGTTTTGTCATGGGGCTATGTGGAGGTCAAATTCATTTGATTTGTGCCATGCCTTATGGTCAAAGTCATGACTGTTGAGCCGATTCAGGCAGTCAAGTGCTTGTTCAGTGACATTTGTCGCGATGTTTCCAAGTATTCATTGTTTCTTGGTGAAGAAAAATAACGCAACAAGATAGCATATTACAGTTTACAATTTTCCTGCTGTCTGTTACATTTATTATTCATTCTCCTATGAAACATGGAAATGATCACCATGGAAACCCAGAACAGATATAAAAGCATTCTAAAAACTGTTAGACTAAACATGTCGTTGTTTCCCTACGTCACAATCATAATTTATCACATAACATCCTTCAAGCTTTCGCTACCAACAATATTTACATATGTGCATTACTAGAGTTGTGTACCGTGTGGATCTAAACAGTATATGGTATGTACCATATGGATCTAAGTGGTATATGGTATGTACCATATGGATCTAAACGGTATATGGTATGTACCGTATGGATCTAAACGGTATATGGTATGTACCGTATGGATCTAAAAGGTATATGGTATGTACCGTATGGATTTAAGCGGTATATGGTATGTACAGTACAGATCTAAATGGTATATGGTATGTACCATATGGATCTAAGTGGTATATGGTATGTACCATATGGATCTAAACGGTATATGGTATGTACCATATGGATCTAAAAGGTATATGGTATGTACCGTATGGATCTAAGCGGTATATGGTATGTACAGTATGGATCTAAAAGGTATATAGTATGTACCGTATGGATCTAAATGGTATATGGTATGTACCGTATGGATCTAAGCGGTATATGGTATGTACGTATAGATCTAAATGGTATATACCGTATGGATCTAAAAGGTATATGGTATGTACCGTATGGATCTAAATGGTATATGGTATGTACTGTATGGATCTAAACGATATATGGTATGTACTGTATGGATCTAAACATTATATGGTATGTACCGTATGATCTAAACGGTATATGGTATGTACCGTATGATCTAAACGGTATATGGTATGTACCGTATATATCTAAACGGTATATGGTATGTACTGTATGGATCTAAACATTATATGGTATGTACTGTATGGATCTAAACGGTATATGGTATGTACCGTATGGATCTAAACATTATATGGTATGTACTGTATGGATCTAAACGGTATATGGTATGTACCGTATGGATCTAAGTGTTATATGGTATGTATGTACTGTATGGATCTAAACAGTATATGGTATGTACCGTATGGATCTAAACGGTATATGGTATGTACAGTATGGATCTAAACATTATATGGTATGTACCATATGGATCTAAAAGGTATATGGTATGTACCGTGTGGATCTAAACGGTATATGGTATGTACTGTATGGATATAAACATTATATGGTATGTACTGTATGGATCTAAAAGGTATATGGTATGTACCGTATGGATCTAAACGGTATATGGTATGTATGTACTGTATGGATCTAAACAGTATATGGTATGTACCGTATGGATCTAAACGGTATATGGTATGTACAGTATGGATCTAAACATTATATGGTATGTACCATATGGATCTAAAAGGTATATGGTATGTACTGTGTGGATCTAAAAGGTATATGGTATGTACCATATGGATCTAAAAGGTATATGGTATGTACCGTGTGGATCTAAACGGTATATGGTATGTACCATATGGATCTAAACGGTATATGGTCTTTTCGCAATGTAACAAAACTTCATGATTATCCACGAAAACGATAATGTGAAACATAATTAACTTTTCAAATTAAAATTTCAATTTGCATACAATAAGCAGCACTCTTGATTAGAACAAGTGTTCTGGCAGCAGCTAATGAAGTGTTCTGACAGCAGCTAATGAAATGTTCTGGCACAGCCAATGAAATATTCTGACAGCAGCTAATGAAGTGTTCTGGCTCAGCTAATGAAGTGTTCTGGCTCAGCTAATGAAGTGTTCTTGCAGCAGCTAATGAAGTGTTCTGGCACAACCCAAACAAAAATGTTTAGTTGAAACTCAGTTGAAACTCAACTGAGTTTCAGTTGAAATTCAACTGATTCTCTATGAATAGTTGAATTTGAACTGTTGAAAGTTGGTTTCAACTGCTGTTCAACCTGCGTTCAACAGTTGAATGCAAGTTGAATGTGAACTTGAAGTTGAACGCAAGTTGAAAGCGGGCACTTAGACTTCAACAGCAGTTGAACGCAAGTTGAAAGCAAGGACTTAGACTTCAACAGCAGTTGAACGCAAGTTGAAAGCGGGCACTTAAGTCTTCAACAGCAGTTGAACGCAAGTTGAAAGTGGGGACTTACACTTCAACAGCAGTTGAACGCAAGTTGAAAGCGGGCACTTAGTCTTCAACAGCAGTTGAACGCAAGTTGAAAGTGGGGACTTACACTTCAACAGCAGTTGAACGCAAGTTGAAAGCGGGCACTTAGACTTCAACAGCAGTTGAAAATGGGGACTTAGACTTCAACAGCAGTTGAACGCAAGTTGAAAGTGGGGACTTAGACTTCAACAGCAGTTGAACGCAAGGACTTTGTAATTTTTAACAACTCAGTTTGAACACAAGTTGAATGCAGTGATTTTGTCATTCCTAAAGACGTGAACACAACTAATGCATGCATTTTGTCATTTTAAAGAATGCATCGTGATTGTAAACACAAACTTACTCTTACGTATTTACACAAATTCATTCAGTTATAACTGAGGTCACTGAAATTTTTAAATAATATTTCAGTAGCCGGACTGGGGTCAATTCAAAAATGAATTGGAATTATTCAATTCCTTAATTGAACAAAGAAAAAGAGGAAGACCACGGAAAAGGTGGAACAACGAAATGAAACATGACACTGGACTCCCGCTGTTAACAGCAGAGCGATGTCCTTTAGATAGGACAAAATGGAGGGATCCCAGTGGGCACACAACGTCTTTTATTATTATTATTATACTGAACTTATAAAGCGATTTTATCAGTAAATTTTTTGTCAAGTAGACGACATATCAAAATAATGTCAAAACAACGTCTATAGATGTCTTTCTGTTTACATGTAATTCACGCCAACGGATTGACATCTATTAGATATCTCTCTATTGACATAAAAATCATGCTGGATAATTGATATCTATAAGATGCAGTTTTATTGACATGAAAACAACATTGAACATAGAACTTTTACCGTTTTAGAATGACGTAAAAAAGACGTCTTTCTATTGACATCTAAATCACGCTGGTGAATTTACATATTTTAGACATCTTTCTATTGACGTAAACATTGCCTTTGGAGAATTGACATCTATTAGATGTACTTTATATTGACACAACAATTATGGCAAACAAAAGAATTATAAATTTTCTTGTCTTGGAAATACATAAAAAGACACAATTCCATTGACGATAATACAGGAGAATTTTGACCTATTAATGAGACATAATGTTAACATATAAATTACTTTGAACAATAGCATAACATCACGTCCACATTAACTTGACTAGATTTTTTATTTGTATATTTGTTTACTTATATTTTTGCACAATCATTTTTCATGAGAGTTAATTAATTGCTAATGCATGCATCATATAAATGTTAGGGTCTCCGACCTCTTATGATTACGAGGAAATGTTTTTTGTGTGCCAAGGTATATAATTATATACATGCTTGGGGATATACACACGTCACTGCAGTTGATGGGAAGATATGATGGCATTATATGATGGTGGATTAACATGCACAATAATAATTATGTGCATAGCATCTTGTCACCTTAGCTTGGCTTTCAGTGTTGACTAAATAATACATATGTTCAAATCAAAATGTAAAACAGCTATAATTTGAAGCCTACATACATGATATGACCTCACTCAAGTATGCAACATATAGCTGTATTTCTTACTGTTATGTTGCACTGCAGTTATATAATGATAATAAATGCATCAACCCATAACAAAAATAATAACCACAACTTTCCAGTAGGTTGATGAATACCACTGAGATCTCTACAGTGCAATGTGTTTTCTCTGTTTCTAGCTGTAAATGAGGTATGCTATGTCTACAGTAAGAATTCAGGTCACATATCCCCAACCTCTAAACAGATAAATGACAATGAGTTCAAACAGGTCAACCGGCCTTGCCCACATACCCTGTAATTCGATTCTGGAATATGGTCACTCACCCAATCTCTGGTGACTGACTAACCAATCCTGACTCAGTGCTGGTTTGGCAGGCAATTTTAAATACACCAGATGTGTGTGTGTGGCAGAATCAGAACAGATCAGAGCAATGGACCAAAACCATTAGTTACACTGTCATCAAAACGATAAATACACTAACTTAGTCTTAGTACAGCCAGTTGGCCTAACACTACAAGTACAACACTCACTACATTTTTGCATTACACATTTCTTTTGGGTTGGCGGTGGCGTCGTTTCGCTGTCAGCCATCATTTCGTGCCGCGTGACTTCGTTTTGTTTGATCGCGGAAATGCAAATTTGTCATAACGCTGTTTCCTATTGGTTACATTACGACCAGACTCAGCGAATGAAAAACCATGTCACAACATGCTGCATGCATATGCTGCCACCTGTTGAATATAGTGGAACCTAAATTTGAGTGATTGCCCAACATGGTCACAGTCCGTAATATTTTCATCCCTCACCGTAATACCGTAATTTGAGGTGACTTTCCGGAATGATTCCGGACAATCCGGAATGGTAGGCAGGTCTGCTCACATCATCAGAAATTCAACAGTTGACTGAGAGTTGAAACTCAACTGCGATTCAACAGTTGAACGTGGGTTGAAGCTCAACCCAAGTTCAACACCAGTTGAAACTCAACTCATTTGCATGTGAAATTTTCAACTGTATATTTGCATATACATAGTTGAAACTCAACCGAGATTCAACAGTTGAATGCGAGTTGAAGCTCAACCCAAGTTCAACACCAGTTGAAAATCAACTCATTTGCATGAACAATTTTCAACTGTCTATTTGCATAACATATATATATATATAGTTGAAGCTCAACTGAGATTCAACAGTTGAACACGAGCTCATTTGCATGTGAAATGTTCAACTCCTCCATAGTTGAAACTTAACTGAGTTTCAGTTGAATTTGGGTTGAACTTCACTGGTTGAAAGTTCTATCTTTTTTTTGTTTGGGAACTAAAGAAGTGTTCTGGCGGCAGCTAATGAAGTGTTCTGGCGGCAGCTAATGAAGTGTTCTGGCACAGCTAATGAAGTGTTCTGGCACAGCTAATGAAGTATTCTGGCAGCAGCTAATGAAGTGTTCTAACAGCAGCTAATGAAGTGTTCTGGTACAGCTAATGAAGTGTTCTGGCAGCAGCTAATGAAGTGTTCTGGCGGCAGCTAATGAAGTGTTCAGGCACAGCTAATGAAGTGTTCTGGCACAGCTAATGAAGTGTTCTGGCAGCAGCTAATGAAGTGTTCTAACAGCAGCTAATGAAGTGTTCTGGCACAGCTAATGAAGAGTTCTGGCAGCAGCTAATGCTGTGTTCTGGCACAGCTAATGACGTGGTTTGGCAGCCGCTAATGAAGTGTTCTGGCAGCAGCTAATGAAGTGTTCTAACAGCAGCTAATGAAGTGTTCTGGCACAGCTAATGAAGAGTTCTGGCAGCAGCTAATGAAGAGTTCTGGCAGCAGCTAATGAAGTGTTCTGGCAGCAGCTAATGAAGTGTTCTAACAGCAGCTAATGAAGTGTTCTGGCACAGCTAATGAAGTGTTCTGGCAGCAGCTAATGAAGTGTTCTAACAGCAGCTAATGAAGTGTTCTGGCACAGCTAATGAAGAGTTCTGGCAGCAGCTAATTAAGAGTTCTGGCAGCAGCTAATGAAGTGTTCTGGCACAGCTAATGAAGAGTTCTGGCAGCAGCTAATGAAGTGTTCTGGCGCAGCTAATGAAGAGTTCTGGCAGCAGCTAATGCAGTGTTCTGGCACAGCTAATGAAGTGTTCTGGCAGCAGCTAATGAAGAGTTCTGGCAGCAGCTAATGCAGTGTTCTGGCAGCAGCTAATGAAGAGTTCTGGCAGCAGCTAATGCAGTGTTCTGGCACAACTAATGACGTGGTCTGGCAGCAGCTAATGAAATGTTCTGGCAGCAGCTAATGAAGTGTTCTGGCAGCAGCTAATGCAGTGGTCTGGCAGCAGCTAATGAAGTGTTCTGGCAGCAGCTAATGAAGTGTTCTAACAGCAGCTAATGAAGTGTTCTGGCACAGCTAATGAAGAGTTCTGGCAGCAGCTAATGCAGTGTTCTGGCACAGCTAATGAAGAGTTCTGGCAGCAGCTAATGAAGTGTTCTAACAGCAGCTAATGACGTGGTCTGGCAGGCACCTAATGAAGTGTTCTGGCGGCAGCTAATGAAGTGCCCATAAGGTATATGAACAAGTGTTCTCGCAGCAGCTAATGAAGTGCCCATCGGGTATATGAACAAGTGTTCTGGCAGCAGCTAATGAAGTGCACATAAGGTATATGAACAAGTGTTCTCGCAGCAGCTAATGAAGTGCACATAAGGTATATGAACAAGTGTTCTCGCAGCAGCTAATGAAGTGCCCATCGGGTATATGAACAAAAGTTCTGGCAGCAGCTAATGAAGTGCCCATCGGGTATATGAACAAGTGTTCTGGCGGCAGCTAATGAAGTGTTCTGGCAGCAGCTAATGAAGTGTTCTCGCAGCAGCTAATGAAGTGCCCATCGGGTATATGAACAAGTGTTCTGGCGGCAGCTAATGAAGTGTTCTGGCGGCAGCTAATGAAGTGTTCTGGCGGCAGCTAATGAAGTGTTCTCGCAGCAGCTAATGAAGAGTTCTGGCACAGCTAATGAAGAGTTCTGGCAGCAGCTAATGAAGTGTTCTAACAGCAGCTAATGACGTGGTCTGGCAGGCACCTAATGAAGTGTTCTGGCGGCAGCTAATGAAGTGCCCATCGGGTATATGAACAAAAGTTCTGGCAGCAGCTAATGAAGTGCCCATCGGGTATATGAACAAGTGTTCTCGCAGCAGCTAATGAAGTGCCCATAAGGTATATGAACAAGTGTTCTGGCAGAAGCTAATGAAGTGCACATAAGGTATATGAACAAGTGTTCTGGCAGCAGCTAATGAAGTGCCCATAAGGTATATGAACAAGTGTTCTGGCAGAAGCTAATGAAGTGCCCATCGGGTATATGAACAAGTGTTCTCGCAGCAGCTAATGAAGTGCCCATAAGGTATATGAACAAGTGTTCTGGCAGCAGCTAATGAAGTGTCCATAAGGGATTTCCATTTACATGCATATGTTTTTACATCACATATTAGAAAAAACACAAACTGTAATGTCTGTCCAGCTCTCACTTAAACAACTTCGCCCAATGATTTTGTTACAAAGAAAAACATGTGGAGCCAGAGTTTCAACCAAATATTCTATGGAATGTCCGGCAGCCATACATTTGACATTCATTTTGATGGTTTGACAGCTAGGCATCAGGTCATGTAATAGGTAGGTCAATTGGAATAATAATAATTACCTAGGGTTGTTGCTTCAGTTGTAATTGATGCAGTTGCTGTAGATGTGGTTGTAGGTTCTTGTCCTGCAGTTGTCCTGTTTTCAGAGCTGGACATCATCAAGAGGCTTCCTGACGTTGCCTGTGAGTTTGTTACCCCAGGCCCTTCCACTGATGCGGTAGACATGACAGGTCTTGCGCTAGAAGTTGAGTGGACAGGCCTCGCAGTAGGTGAGGCCGTTGTGTGTTCTGATGCAGACACTAGTGTCAGTTTTGCAGTACTAGGATTCTTCAAGTACTGACGAAACAGTCCATCGTCTTTCACTAATTCCTGCTGAAGCTGTTCCATGATTGGTTCCTTCAGTGAGTGTCCTGACTTCGGTACAACAAGCTGAAAGTGCACCACCAGACTCCCCTTGCTGCAGAAAATCAAATCAAACATACTTACACATCAAATATCTCTACAAAACAGATTCATGGGTATTTATAAACTAAACTATGAAGTAAGAATACATCTCTTAAGTCATTATAATATAACAATACATGTTACATATGATTACACAATAAAAATTACATATTTTGATTATTATGCAATTATTTATGTAGGCCATATATAATATTAAAATGTATATGTATTTAAAAAGAAAAGGAATTAAGAAAAAGCCTGATTAAAAAGAAAAATGTTCAGGTCCCTCCTAAAAGGTCCAGAGTCACGTTTCGTCCTTAGCCCCAGTGGAAGAGAATTCCAGAGGGTGGGACCTGCACATGAAAATGCAAACAGTTCCATTCATATAAAGCTTGTTCTGCACACTGATGTGAAAGGGAATCCACATATAATAAATTGCTTAAACCTAACCAAGGAAAAAGAAACAAACCAGGTGTAGCAGTTCCCACCATTACATACTTTGTATCTTAAACGTGTTTCCGCTGACCATTTAATTTCTGCAGTTGCCAATTATGACATGCAAAATAGTTCCAAGTAAAGTGAACATCAACACGGTTCAAATTTAGTGGGGGCCCAAAGGCTCACTGACCCCTTGATTCACTGTTGGGATCCTAATAGTTCCAAGTCGAGGGAACTGAAACCTCAATTCTATATAGAGATAACTGAATATCCGCCACATGCTACAAACATATCTCCAAGCATATCCACATCATTGCATTTAAATCTGCTAGAACACTTGGTCTTCTACACCCTGCAACATCTGTAGTTCAGGAAGCAGCCTACAATACAAGACTATGGAGCAGTAGCCTGGAATTCCTATACACAAAAGTACCATTGATACCTCGAAAAAAAATCAAATTAGCACAGCTCAATTTATCCTAAATAACCATTGTCACACAAGAAGCTTAACTTACCTCCTAAAAAAACTTGGCTCGCAGACAATAGAAAGAAAACGATTGCAACACCAACTTACCTTCTTCTACAAATAAAACATAACCTCCTGAACATGATCCTGTCAGAATATCCTAGTCCCATGCAACCGTACTAGAAACAGCGACCCCAACAAATATATGGAAATACAAGCAATTGTCATGCCCATGTTCAAATTACAAACAACTGTTACCGGCCATGTTCAAATTATAAACAAAACATTCAAATTGTATAAACTACTGTTATTGGCACTTATTGGCAATTGCCTTTATACGCAAATACCTTTGAAGTTGGTTACTACTGATTGCAAACTGGGTTGACTGAGTCAAACTGATTCAGCTAATTACTGATTCAGCTAACTACACCCTTGGCATTATGGGTGATGGAACAGACCAACTAATAACTGACACCCTTGGTAGATCACGGGTGATGGAACAGACCAAATAATAGCTAACACCCTTGGCAGATCACGGGTAATGGAACTGACCAACTTATAACTAATACCCTTGGCAGATCACGGGTGATGGAACAGACCAACTAATAACTAACACCCTTGGCAGATCACGGGTGATGGAACAGACCAAATAATAGCTAACACCTTGGCAGATCACGGTTGATGGAACAGACCAACTAATAACTAACACCCTTAGCAGATCACGGATGATGGAACAGACCAACTAATAACTAACACCCTTGGCAGATCACGGTTGATGGACAGACCAACTAATAACTAACAACTTTAGCAGATCACGGGCAATGGAACATACCAACTAATAACTAACACCCTTGGCAGATCATGGGTAATGGAACAGACCAACTCAGGTGATTGATAAGACCAACTTGGGTGATGGAACATATCAACTCGGGTGATGAAACAGACCAACTCTGGTGATGGAATAGACCAACTCGGGTGGTGGAACAGACCAACTCGGGTGATAGAACAGACCAATTCGGGAGATGGAACAGACCAACTCGGGTGATGGAACAGACCAAGTCGCTATAAGAAGACCAAGAAAAACAGGGATTGTGGTGTAGAAAATGGATCTGCCATAACAACCATTACCTAAACCCTGTCACGTTGCATGTCGTCTTGTCTTCTCCAAGTTCACCCCTTGTCAGCGTCTCCATTATCTATAAAGAGAACAATACAATTTATTTAATTACTGAAACTAGCAAAAATGCTCATCATCTGACGGGATTAGCTTGGCAGATGACAGTCGTGATAGTGCTATTTACCAAATGTTAGAAAACATATCATTACATAAACACCATAACGCGCACGCAGACAAAGGTCAGCGTAAATGTCCATCAATAGGCCCTAGTCGTGATAGTGTAGCACTGTCAAATGATATTTGTATTGCTATGTTATTGACATGAGGTGAACAAAAGCAGACTGTGTCAGCGTCTACACATTGTTGTTAAGTCTATGATGTATTTGCACGGCGTGCGTGGTTCCTGCGATTGTAAGGTTACGTTTGACGTATTACGTGCACATTATGTTTTACATTCCAAACAACTGATTTACCCCATAAACGGTTAGAGTCTTCACATACAGTACATGGGGTATTTTGAAAATATATAGTTAATCCCTGAAAGTTTGGCGCTGAAGGTTCGAAGCTGTCTAAGAAGAAAAAGCAACCTACCCGCCTACATTATCTCGATTATAAGTATATATCACTGGCTATTTATATCATGTAGATATCTGTGAGGATAATATGAGATGATAAAATATAAACTTACCACATCTGGTTAGTGGATGGTTTATGTTGCCGGAATTAATCGCACTGTCTGTGTGCAGCACTGTCTGTGTGCAGCACTGTCTGTGTGTACAACTGTCTGTGTGCACCACTGTCTGTATGAAACACTGTCTGTGTGAAACACTGTCTGTGTGCAGCACTGTCTGTGTGCACCACTGTCTGTGTGAAGCACTGTCTGTGTGCAACAATGTCTGTATGAAACACTGTCTGTGTGCAGCACTGTCTGTGTGCACCACTGTCTGTATGAAACACTGTCTGTGTGAAACACTGTCTGTGTGCAGCACTGTCTGTGTGCACCACTGTCTGTGTGGAGCACTGTCTGTGTGCAACAATGTCTGTATGTAGCACTGTCTGTGTGCACCACTGTCTGTGTGAAATACTGTCTGTGTGAAACACTGTCTGTGTGAAGCACTGTCTGTGTGCACCACTGTCTGTGTGCACCACTGTCTGTGTGAAACACTGTCTGTGTGATGCACTCTCTGTGTGAAGCACTGCCTGTGTGCAGCACTGTCTGTGTGCACCACTGTCTGTGTGAAGCACTGTCTGTGTGCACCACTGTCTGTGTGAAGCACTGTCTGTGTGCAACAATATCTGTATGTAGCACTGTCTGTGTGCACCACTGTCTGTGTGAAATACTGTCTGTGTGAAACACTGTCTGTGTGAAGCACTGTGAGTGTGCAGCAATGTCTGAATGTAGCACTGTCTGTGTGCACTACTGTCTGTGTGCACCACTGTCTGTGTGAAATACTGTCTGTGTGAAACACTGTCTGTGTGAAGCACTGTCAGTGTGCAGCACTGTCTGTGTGCACCACTGTCTGTGTGAAGCACTGTCTGTGTGCAACAATGTCTGTGTGAAGCACTGTCTGTGTGCACCACTGTCTGTGTGAAGCACTGTCTGTGTGCACCACTGTCTGTGTGAAGCACTGTCTGTGTGCAACAATGTCTGTATGTAGCACTGTCTGTGTGCACCACTGTCTGTGTGAAATACTGTCTGTGTGAAACACTGTCTGTGTGAAGCACTGTCAATGTGCAACAATGTCTGTATGTAGCACTGTCTGTGTGCACCACTGTCTGTGTGAAATACTGTCTGTGTGAAACACTGTCAGTGTGCAGCACTGTCTGTGTGAAACACTGTCTGTGTGAAGCACTGTTTGTGTGAAGCACTGTCTGTGTGAAGCACTGTCTGTGTGAAGCACTGTCTGTGTGCAGCACTGTCTGTGTGAAGCACTGTCAGTGTGAAGCACTGTCTGTATGCAGCAATGTCTGTATGTAGCACTGTCTGCGTGTAGCACTGTCAGTATATAGCAGACTGTGTGCAGCACTGTCTGTATGTAGCATTGTCTGTGTGTAGCACTGTCTGTATGTAGCACTGTTTGGATGGTGCTTTTTATGTTAGTACTGAGAATAAACACCAACTTTGTTGCAGAAATCCTTCTTCAGGACTTTGTATTCCTTCGAGTTTGGGTTTCCATACGTTGCTGGGTTGTAATCCTTTCCATCTAGGACCAGTGTTCCAATGAGCGTCTCTGGAAGTCAACAGAACTAACAAACAATGGAAACATGAAGGTGTCATCAAATATGCCATTTGTCGCAGTGTTTGAGATATTAATTATTATTTTATTAGAGTGTGTGACTGTACGCACCATTTAATGCCCTGCCTCCACATGGCATGCTAGAAACAGCTTCAGTTTTTTTTAACGGGAGGAAAAGTAATATTACAAAAATGCTATGGACTTATTAAATGCAATTTGGCAGGTAATCTGCCTTCAGCATATGTACGGTAGCAGGCATAAAGAACAGTATAACAACCCAAGGAACATACGTCACACCTTTAACATGATTACTGGGGATTAATGTTCATAGTGTAATATAACACCTCAAGGAACATACGTCACACCTTTAACATGATTACTGGGGATTAATGTTCATAGTGTAATATAACACCTCAAGGAACATACGTCACACCTTTAACATGATTACTGGGGATTAATGTTCATAGTGTAATATAACACCTCAAGGAACATACGTCACACCTTTAACATGATTACTGGGGATTAATGTTCATAGTGTAATATAACACCTCAAGGAACATACGTCACACCTTTAACATGATTACTGGGGATTAATGTTCATAGTGTAATATAACACCTCAAGGAACATACGTCACACCTTTAACATGATTACTGGGGATTAATGTTCATAGTGTAATATAACACCTCAAGGAACATACGTCACACCTTTAACATGATTACTGGGGATTAATGTTCAGTGTAATATAACACCTCAAGGAACATACGTCACACCTTTAACATGATTACTGGGGATTAATGTTTATAGTGTAATATAACAACTCAAGGAACATAATCACACCTTTAACATGATTACAGGGGATTAATGTTTATAGTGTAATATAACAACTCAAGGAACATACATCACACCTTTAACATGATTACTGGGGATTAATGTTTATAGTGTAATATAACAACTCAAGGAACATAATCACACCTTTAACATGATTACTGGGGATTAATGTTTATAGTGTAATATAACAACTCAAGGAACATACGTCACACCTTTAACATGATTACTGGGGATTAATGTTTATAGTGTAATAATTATAACTCAAGGAACATACGTCACACCTTTAACTTGATTACAGGGGATTACTGTTTATAGTGTAATATAACAACTCAAGGTTCCTTTAACATGATTACTGGGGATTAATTTTAAATTCCAATCCAATAATCATGTTAAATTACCTGGTAGAGGCTTTCGTTGGCGTGTCACGCCGACTTCATCAGTACCTATGACGCTGAATGACGTCATCGTACACGTGAGGCAGTTCGTAATTGCCCTCGTCTCTGTTGATGGGTGTTTTGGTTTTTCTGATCCAGATGGCTTCTTTGATATGCCGAATTCTTCTGTTGGGTTCTTTGTCTACAATTTTCACTCCCTCCCAGTCTATGATATGGTTTTCAGTTGTCGTATGGTCTGTAAGGGCGGATTTATTGATGGTAGACATCAATCTTTTTTTCCCGCTCCTTGTGTATTTCTCATTTTTCGTGTTGTCTACGTCCTTTCTGTGTTCCTCCAGTCTTGTTTTGAGTAGTCTTCCTGTCTCCCCAATGTATTCCCCACCACAATTCTTGCACAGTATTTGGTACACCGGACAAGGGAAAGGCCACAGTCATCATGGAAATGAAAGAATACCAGGAAAAAATGAAAGAAATGCTAAGTGACGAAGCGACATATGAGAAGTTAGAGAAGGATCCGACCAAGAAATATAAGGCAGAACTCATCAGAATGGTAAATTCCTTGGAGAAGGAGGGGAAGATCACCAAAGATCAGTACTGGTACTTATATCCTACGCTAGAAAAAGTACCACGGATGTATGGATCACCAAAAATCCACAAGGAGAAGGTGCCACTCAGACCAATTGTCGACTACACACAGACAACAGCATACAGAGTATCCAGAGAATTGGCCAACATACTACAACCACTTGTTGGAACAACAGAACACCATACGGAAAATTCACAAGAATTGGTGAAAGAAATGACAAACTGAGAATGGAAGAAGGAGAATCATTTGTGTCATATGACGTTGTGTCACTGTTCACAAAGACCCCAATCAGAGAAGCTTGCAAAGTCATCAGAAAAAGACTAAAGAATGACAAGACACTAAAGAAGAGAACAAATATAAACGTAGACGACATCATGGAGTTGTTGAAATTTGTCTTGGAGACGACATACTTCAGATTTGGAGGAGAAATTTACCAACAGAAGTTTGGGGTAGCCGGGGCAGTCCAGTGTCCCCCATTGTTGTAAACCTGTACATGGAGGACCTGGAGCAGAAAATCATAGCCACAGCACCAGTCGATTGCCAACCGAGAAACTGGAAGCGATATGTGGACGATGTAATTTGTCTGGTACACACAGGAAAGGCAAAGAAATTACAACAACACATGAACACTGTAGACCCCACAGGTAGCATCATTTTCACGCGGGAAGACGAAGAGAACAACAGCATGCCCTTCTTGGATGCAAAGTTCACCAGAAAGGAAGATGGCAGTGTGAAGTCCACAGTGTACAGGAAGAAGACACACACTGACCAATACCTGAATTTTGCATCCCACCACCCCAAACATCAGAAGTTGGGAATTGTCAGAACCCTTATGAACAGGTGTGAGACAATAACTTCGGAGGAGGGGGACAAGAAAGAAGAGGTGGAACACCTGAGAGGAGCTCTAAGAGTATGTGGCTATCCGTCGTGGGCCTTGAAAAAGGTGACAGATAGCAGTAAGAAGAAAAAGACCAACAAAAAGACTAAGGACAAAAACTATCGGAGCAAAGTAGTCATCCCATACATAGAGGGGGTCTCAGAGAGAGTACATCGAGTACTGAAAAAGTATGGAGTAGCAACGGCCATGCGTCCCCACACCACCCTCAGGCACCTGTTGGTACATCCCAAGGACAAAGTACAGCTAGAAGAACAGGGCGAACTGGTGTACCAAATACCGTGCAAGAATTGTGGTGGGGAATACATTGGGGAGACAGGAAGACTACTCAAAACAAGACTGGAGGAACACAGAAAGGACGTAGACAACACGAAAAATTAGAAATACACAATGAGCGGGAAAAAAAAGATTGATGTCTACCATCAATAAATCTGCCCTTACAGACCATACGACAACTGAAAACCATATCATAGACTGGGAGGGAGTGAAAATTGTAGACAAAGAACCCAACAGAAGAATTCGGCATATCAAAGAAGCCATCTGGATCAGAAAAACCAAAACACCCATCAACAGAGACGAGGGCAATTATGAACTGCCTCACGTGTACGATGACGTCATTCAGCGTCATAGGTACTGATGAAGTCGGCGTGACACGCCAACGAAAGCCTCTACCAGGTAATTTAACATGATTATTGGATATGAAAAATGAAAGTTTCTAATTTAAAATTAATCCCCAGTAATCATGTTAAAGGTGTGATGTATGTTCCTTGAGTTGTTATATTACACTATAAACAGTAATCCCCTGTAATCAAGTTAAAGGTGTGACGTATGTTCCTTGAGTTATAATTATTACACTATAAACATTAATCCCCAGTAATCATGTTAAAGGTGTTATGTATGTTCCTTGAGTTGTTATATTACACTATAAACATTAATCCCCTGTAATCAAGTTAAAGGTGTGACGTATGTTCCTTGAGTTATAATTATTACACTATAAACATTAATCCCCAGTAATCATGTTAAAGGTGTGACGTATGTTCCTTGAGTTGTTATATTACACTATAAACATTAATCCCCAGTAATCATGTTAAAGGTGTGATTATGTTCCTTGAGTTGTTATATTACACTATAAACATTAATCCCCAGTAATCATGTTAAAGGTGTGATGTATGTTCCTTGAGTTGTTATATTACACTATAAACATTAATCCCCAGTAATCATGTTAAAGGTGTGATGTATGTTCCTTGAGTTATAATTATTACACTATAAACATTAATCCCCAGTAATCATGTTAAAGGTGTGATGTATGTTCCTTGAGTTATAATTATTACACTATAAACATTAATCCCCAGTAATCATGTTAAAGGTGTGACGTATGTTCCTTGGGTTGTTATATTACACTATAAACATTAATCCCCAGTAATCATGTTAAAGGTGTGATGTATGTTCCTTGAATTGTTATATTACACTATAAACATTAATCCCCAGTAATCATGTTAAAGGTGTGATGTATGTTCCTTGAGTTGTTATATTACACTATAAACATTAATCCCCAGTAATCATGTTAAAGGTGTGACGTATGTTCCTTGAGTTGTTATATTACACTATAAACATTAATCCCCAGTAATCATGTTAAAGGTGTGACGTATGTTCCTCGAGTTGTTATATTACACTATAAACATTAATCCCCAGTAATCATGTTAAAGGTGTGATGTATGTTCCTTGAATTGTTATATTACACTATAAACATTGATCCCCAGTAATCATGTTAAAGGTGTGACGTATGTTCCTTGAGTTGTTATATTACACTATAAACATTAATCCCCAGTAATCATGTTTAAGGTGTGATGTATGTTCCTTGAGTTGCTATATTACACTATAAACATTAATCCCCAGTAATCATGTTAAAGGTGTGACGTATGTTCCTTGAGTTGTTATATTACACTATAAACATTAATCCCCAGTAATCATGTTAAAGGTGTGATGTATGTTCCTTGAGTTGTTATATTACACTATAAACATTAATCCCCTGTAATCATGTTAAAGGTGTGATGTATGTTCCTTGAGTTGTTATATTACACTATAAACATTAATCCCCTGTAATCAAGTTAAAGGTGTGACGTATGTTCCTTGAGTTATAATTATTACACTATAAACATTAATCCCCAGTAATCATGTTAAAGGTGTGACGTATGTTCCTTGAGTTGTTATATTACACTATAAACATTAATCCCCAGTAATCATGTTAAAGGTGTGACGTATGTTCCTTGAGTTGTTATATTACACTATAAACATTAATCCCCAGTAATCATGTTAAAGGTGTGATGTATGTTCCTTGAGTTGTTATATTACACTATAAACATTAATCCCCAGTAATCATGTTAAAGGTGTGATGTATGTTCCTTGAGTTGTTATATTACACTATAAACATTAATCCCCAGTAATCATGTTAAAGGTGTGATGTATGTTCCTTGAGTTGTTATATTACACTATAAACATTAATCCCCAGTAATCATGTTAAAGGTGTGATGTATGTTCCTTGAGTTGTTATATTACACTATAAACATTAATCCCCAGTAATCATGTTAAAGGTGTGACGTATGTTCCTTGAGTTGTTATATTACACTATAAACATTAATCCCCTGTAATCATGTTAAAGGTGTGACGTATGTTCCTTGAGTTGTTATATTACACTATAAACATTAATCCCCTGTAATCAAGTTAAAGGTGTGATGTATGTTCCTTGAGTTATAATTATTACACTATAAACATTAATCCCCAGTAATCATGTTAAAGGTGTGACGTATGTTCCTTGAGTTGTTATATTACACTATAAACATTAATCCCTAGTAATCATGTTAAAGGTGTGATGTATGTTCCTTGAGTTGTTATATTACACTATAAACATTAATCCCCAGTAATCATGTTAAAGGTGTGATGTATGTTCCTTGAGTTGTTATATTATACTATAAACATTAATCCCCAGTAATCAAGTTAAAGGTGTGACGTATGTTCCTTACAAACAAAATTATCTCAGCAAGACTGAAATACACAAAATTTAATGCACAATTTAATAAAACAATATTTAACAATATTCAAGAAGGCACAATTCAACAAGACAACATATTTACAAGATTCATTTCAAATACACTCCACACACAGTTCTAGTGAGGGGCCATCCATAAAGTATGTATCAAATAAATTTACTTACTTACTTACTTACTTACGGGTTTGGGGTCTCTCTGTAAGAAATACACAATTTTTGTTAAATGTTGGCTAGTCAAGCTGGTGATATCAAACAAATTATAGCATTACAATATTGTTCCCTATAGACACGAGTGTAAGGGGTTGGCCTTGGGTGCTTGCCAATTAATGACATATAACTAGCATATGGTGTGTGACTATGTCACAAGGGTTGAGTGATGCGCCTAGTGCTGTAGCGTAATCTAGTGGTCCAGCCACAAAAAACCTTGGCGGAGCAGCATGAGCCCGATATATGCAGGGTGCAGGGCCCACCAGTGTGTGGACACGTCCCGACCCTCACAAATCATGTTCCAGCTATGGGGCAAATAGCAAAGCAGAGGATGTGATGGACAGCATGTCCCCTCAGTTCCGGCGGCGGAAGATCCAATTGTATGGACAACGACGGCGAGCACAGCTCAGTACGAGCTACTGTTCTTTGGAGTAAACCAAATCAAAAACCGGCAGAAGGCAATGGGAAACCACTGCTGTATCTTTCCCAAGACAATCATGACCCACAAAACCACAGAAGACAACGTTAACAGCGTGAACGGTTGTTCTGACAGGTTGGTAGCTTGCTTCAGACCTCCCGCTCGGTAGGGATAGTCATGTGCGACAGGTGACACCAGATCGTCATCCAGCTACTGTGTGCAACAGAAAGATTTTGAATATTGCTACATGGAATGTAAGAACTCTATATCAGAAAGGAAAACTAGAAAACATCAAACAAGAAACAACAAGACTGAGGATAAATATAATTGGAATGTGTGAAGTTAGATGGACACGGGCAGGATTGATGACATCAGATAATTACACAATAATTTACTAAAGAGGCGATAAACATGAAAGGATTGATGACATCAGATAATTACACAATAATTTACTCAGGAGGCGATAAACATGAAAGAGGAGTTGGAATCCTGTTGGATAAAGAAAGAGCAAAATGCTTACTAGGATACTGGAAAATATCGGATCGCATCCTCTTGGTGAAAATCAATTAAATCGATTAATAGAATTGGTCGAAGAAATTACTAATTCTCTTGATAATAATAAATATGCCATTGGCATATTTGTTGACCTTAAGAAAGCATTTCATACGGTTAACCATGATATATTGGTAAACAAAATTTTTTTTTTTTATGGTATTCGTGGTGTTGCACATCAGTGGATTATGAGTTACTTGAAAAACAGAAGTCAGTTTGTTCACTATGATAATTGTGATTCAGAAATACTCAAAATATCTTGTGGTGTCCCACAAGGATCTGTTTTAGGACCAAATTTGTTTATTTTGTACATAAACGATATTTGTAATGTTTCAAGCATCTTTAAGTTCATCTTATTTGCTGATGATACTAACATGTTCTACAGTAATAGTGATATAGGTGAACTTGTCAGGTTGACAAATATTGAATTGGAAAAGTTACATGTATGGTTTGCAGTAAACAGGCTCTCTCTCAATATATCAAAAACAAATTATATGTTATTTGGCAAACGTATTATAAAGACACCTGTCTCTATACATATAAGTAAGGAAGACATAAATAAGGTTGAATTCACCAAATTTTTAGGAGTTTTGATAGATAATAAATTAACATGGAAAAAACACATTTCTGTGATAAAATCTAAACTCTCAAAGAGTTGTGCCATAATGTATAGAGCCAGCTTTCTCATTGACAAACGGGGAATGCTTACTTTATACCATTCCCTTTTTCTCCCATACATTATGTATTGCATTGAAGTATGGGGCAATACGTATGCTACTACCTTAAATTGTTTAGTAGTGTTACAAAAGAGAGTGGTGCGCTTAATTTGTAGAGCTAAGAGGTTGGATCACACTTCTTCTCTATTCTCTGAATTACATATCTTGAAAGTGTCAGATATTGTTGATTTACGAACTGCACTTATTATGTACAAGGCAAATAGCAATTTGCTACCAGTGAACATACAAAAGTTGTTTACTTTGTACAGTCCTGTATATGCAACTAGACAAAGCCCAACTTTTAAACAACATTTTGCGCACACCAATTTAAAGAGAATGTGTCTTTCGTTTAAAGGTGTAACACTATGGAATTCTCTAGACAATTCTTTAATATGTTCTAAAAACGTCCATTGCTTCCAAAAAAAATACACTGATAATATTTTGCTTACTTACTAAATATGTATTGTCTATATTGGACTTCACAAATTGTTATTCTTTAGCACAAGTGGTATTGGTGATATATATATTTCATTCTTTTAAAAATTGTATGTTGTAATCACGCATGTTGCATATTGTAAAATATTCTTGACTGCAATTATATCAATTGTAAATTGGGCAAGTGTTATAAGTGACACACTTCTTCTTGCCCTTTTCAACTTCAAAACTGTGACTTACAATTGTATACTTGGCATTTTTGTGTATTGTATATTGTGCATGTATTGTGTTATTTTTTAAATATTGTGCATGTATTATTATGTTGTTGTTGTTGAATAAACTTTCATTCATTCAATGGCAAACCATTTAACATTAACATCATACAAGCATATGCACCAACCGCAGACAAATCTGATGAAGAGCACGAGACATTTTATAATGATCTTGAATTGGTAAAATCACACTGCAAATCACAGGAGATTGTAATAGTTATGGGAGACTTTAATGCTAAAGTTGGTGAGGGAAGATGTGAAGACATAGTTGGACCATGTGGCCTGGGGAGCAGAAATGAGAGAGGAGATAAACTAATAGAGTGGACAAAATTTCATGACATGATTGTAGGAAACACCTGGTTCCAACAATACCCAAGAAGACTTTGGACTTGGAAAAGACCAGGAGACCGAACACGGAACCAAATTGATTATATCCTGGTCAGTAAAAGATTTAGAAATGCCCTACTGGTGGCAAAGACCTTTCCCGGGGCAGACTGCGATTCCGACCATGTGGCAGTGCGAGCCAAGTTCCTGAAACTGAAGGAAAGGAAAAGAGCAACAAAGAACATGAAACTAGACATGAATATACTAAAATCAGATTCAGCGATCAAAGAGAAATTCAATGTAGCAGTACAAAACAGTTTCAATGTTCTGAATGACATTCAAGATGTGGACGACCAATGGGAACAAATGAAGGAATCAATCACACAGGCTGCAGAAGAAACTATTCCTAGGCAATGCAGAAAAGCAAAGAAAACATGGATGACTGACGATATTCTAAAGTTGATGGATGAAAGGAGGAAAATTAAGCAAAATCATGATGCATATGTAGCAATGAACAAGGATATAACGGCCAAATGTAATCTAGCGAAAGAGGAATGGCTTATTGAACAATGCAAAGAAATTGAACAGAAGAATAAGCACGACACAAAATCCATACATGCTAGAATAAGAGAAATCACAGGGAAAAGAACATGCTCAGCTACAGGCTCAGCTACAGGCTCAGCTACAGGCTCAGCTACAGGCTCAGCTACAGGCTCAGCTACAGGCTCAGCTACAGGCTCAGCTACAGGCTCAGCTACAGGCTCAGCTACAGGCTCAGCTACAGGCTCAGCTACAGGCTCAGCTACAGGCTCAGCTACAGGCTCAGCTACAGGCTCAGCTACAGGCTCAGCTACAGGCTCAGCTACAGGCTCAGCTACAGGCTCAGCTACAGGCTCAGCTACAGGCTCAGCTACAGGCTCAGCTACAGGCTGAATAAAACTTCGAGAATAAAATGAACGACGTTCAAATGTTGCTTTTTTATAAGTATTCCTTCTTAGACTGATACATTTTTGTGTGTAAATGTCAAATAAATACAGCCATGCTGAATATAATTATTATAGCTGTTTGCATCATGGGGATCTTTGTAAAAATGAATGTAAGTTTAGGTGTATATGTATAAGTTTAGGGGGTGTATATGTATAAGTTTAGGGGGTGTATATGTATAAGTTTAGGGGGTGTATATGCCAATGTCAAGAAGCGTGATAAGGAGGTGGGCAGTTTAAAGTGTCCTCAAGTATTTTATGGATGGCCCCTGAAGGAAAGTGACAGTCTTACCTGTCTGCTCTGTAGGTGGGTCAGATGGCGGATCTCCAACTGAAACATAAAGACATGTTTTACAGGACTGTTTAGTAGAGAATCTCACCCAAGGCAGTAGGTCGACAATTTGGCTTATTAGAAGTAAACAATTTGAATAATTTAAAGACAAAACAGAAATAAGAAACTTATACCATTTATGGCACAATGAAATAACTTAATAGTTTGTGCAATTATCTTACTAAAAGAATACATACAAACAAGTTGCACAAACAAGCTTACAAGGTAATTTTGCTTTTTTCTAAAGTATCAATTAGAAATTAGATGAATGAATAAATTGAGTTGAGGTAGTCTTAACAATTTCAGTGCTTAAAGTTTTTAACCAGTCAGTTACCACTAAATACAGAGGCTCAGCTACAGGTTGCCTGAAATCTAAAGATCGAAACATAATAATGGACAAAGACAAAATACTCGAGAGATGGTCAGAATATATTGGTGAACTGTACGATGACGAAAGGGGTGAAAGACCATCAATTAAGAAGAACTTTGATGGTCCTCCTATATTGAAGGACGAGGTTCGAAAAGCCATCAGATCAATGAAAAATGGGCCAAGTGGCCCTGAAGTCCTTTGGAGTAATACGTCTATATGTGACCCCGGCTGACCAAATGAGTGATAAGTTGGAACAATTGTAACATTGTTTTCTTACATCCTTGTAAAGGTTTGGTAGGGTGCTTTACACGGTTTCAAAAAATATGACTGCTACAAAAATTTGCAAAGTTATGGAGCATTGAACATGGTAGGGATCAAAAAGTGAAAATGAAGAAAACGGCTGTTGAAGTTTTACATTATATATGCAAATGGATTGCATGGAAATATTAGATGCACAACATTCAAATGTGGCACACAGTATGTAATATGTATGTTATGTTGCAATGATACACTGGAAGTACAAATATGCTGCTACAAAGACTTATCAAGTTATGCCAGATTATGTCTTCATGTGTAAAAATAAGAGGACAGATTATTTGAGAGCAAAAGGTAGACTCACTGTTTGACACAGTTTAAAGCCTACAGGCAACTGTCCAGTTTAACAGGGGTCTAGTGGCTTAATGCTGTCTGTTGACACAAGCTCCTGCCAGTGACCAATTAAACATTAGTCACAGTTTCCATCAAACAATAGCAGGCAGAGAATCTTAGCTCCACAGCTGGGTGTAATACACAACCAGATCCACCACTGATTCATGGTCAAGTAGATTAGCTCAATGCACCAACTAAGACAATACACAACACTGTGAATGACAGTGTCCAGAGAGTGAGGCCTAAGCAGTGCCCTCATTGCTGAATAGATCAATTAAACCTGCCAAGTGGGTGACATTCTGCACAAGTGTTCATTAATCCTAAGTTCCACATACCTAAACAAATCGAATGTAATAGGTGAAGAACAGGCAGTGTTCAAATAGGGGTATTGGTTGAATTGTATCTGTCTCAACACAAAAGGCTTTATTGTGCCTTCATCGATTATAAGAAAGCATTTGATTTAGTAGACCGGTCCTCCCTGTGGTCTAAGATAATTTCATGCGGTATTAATGGTACTGTGTATACAACATGTACAAAAATGCTAAATCATGTATAAATCAGGGCCAGGCTGTGTCAGCCTTCTTCTCATGTGATGTATAGCAAGTATGGCAAGGAGAAAAGTTGTGTCCTTTGTTATTTGCTATTTACCTGAATCATTTTGAACACTGTTAGTCACAATTATAACGGACTTGACATGGCAGCTGGTTAAATTTACAACAACCTTAGTGATGATGATGTAGAAAAATGTATGTTCTACTATATGCTGATGACACTAGAATGATTCAATCAAACACAGATTTCTTGCTTGTGTATAGCGGAACTATGTCAACTCTTCTAATGGTTGACATTTGGTTGTTTCAGGTGTCAACTATATTGTGAATCTGTAATTATTAGTCTATATTGATACAGTTGATTTACACAGTACCATGTCTACACAAGGCATGGCAAGCGTAAACAGAACAGTAGAATGCATTTGATATCAATAAAATGTAGGATATTTCACTCTATAGTTGTCCAGAATATTAATTTTCTATGTTTGTCACCTACAGGTGACAGAATATAAATTTTCTGTTTGTCACCTACAGGTTTCTACAGACAATATATCTTTAACCAATAGACACCACAGTAACAACATTTTATAATAATTAAATGAACATCAAAATAAACACAACTTTCAATTATAGAAAATCAATAGTTTTGAAGATAAAAAGTGTTAGGCAACTGTTCAGTCTAACAGGGGTCAAGTGTGTCTATTCTGCCTGGGAGCTGTGACCAATTAAAGATTAGTCAATGTCTCAATGGAAGAATAGCACTACACTGCAGAGTTTAGTCATGGTGCTGGCTTTCTGGCACATTAAACAAAATCTACTATTGGGGGTGGTCTCAAGGGCCCTTCTCAAAACCACATCACTAGATAATATAAAACTGTTGCACTTTGGGGGCCCCTTAGGTGCCCTTAGAATGATTCAATCAAATACAGATTTCTTGTATATAGTGGCAGCACCCTAAGATACATCTATGCAAAATTAGAAAAAAGTTGCTGAACAGTTTTTGAAAAAATAGGCAAAATGTTTTTTACCAGTTTTGGGGTCCTTGGAGGCCTTACGGAGCCCTTAAAATGATTCAATCAAATACAGATTTCTCGTGCATAGTGGCAGTGCCCTAAGATGTCTATGCAAAATTAGAGAAAAAGTTGCTAAACGGTTTCTGAGATACGGCAGCTAACGGCGGAGGCAGATGCAGAGTGATTGCAATAGTCCCTTGGACCTTCGGCCAAAGGACTAAAAAGCTTAATCATTTATAATTCCATGAAAACGTATGGTAGGTTTTGACTTATTAATAAGATAAGACATTTCAAGAGTTCACAGATACTTAGACAGTAATAGCTCTTTGAGTTTCTTTTTAAATTGATTTATGAATACAAGTTATTATTATTATTATTACTAGCATTTCTATAACGCCATATCTCCGGGATTGATAGTGTAATATAACAACTCAAGGAACATACGTCACACCTTTAACATGATTACTTGGGATTAATGTTCATAGTGTAATATAACTCAAGGAACATATGTCACACCTTTAACATGATTACTGGGGATTAATGTTCATAGTGTAATATAACAACTGAAGGAACATACGTCACACCTTTAACATGATTACTGGGGATTAATGTTTATAGTGTAATATAACACCTCAAGGAACATACGTCACACCTTTAACATGATTACTGGGGATTAATGTTTATAGTGTAATATAACACCACAAGGAACATACGTCACACCTTTAACATGATTACTGGGGATTAATGTTCATAGTGTAATATAACACCTCAAGGAACATACGTCACACCTTTAACATGATTACTGGGGATTAATGTTCATAGTGTAAAATGCTTTGAGCAGTCCAAATGACTGGATACTCTGTTATACACAAGAACTTACCTTTATCTTTAGACATGTCAGTGGCATTACTTAATTTGCTATATATACAGCAATTTTGTGTGACAAGATGTCTTTATGTATATGTGTAACTTGGTCATTTTTCTTAAGGCACCCCTTGCTGAATTGTATAAAAATGAACAATAATATAATAGATTTATTTTACAGTTTTTAGCACAGCAAGATTAAACAAACATTTCACAAAATTAGCTCAGCACGATTGAAGTAGACAAGATTTAAGAATGCACATTTTAACAAAGCAATATTTAACAATATTCAAGAAGGCACGATTCAACAAGACAACATATTTACAAGATTCAGTTTAAATACACTCCACACACAGTTCTAGTGAGGGGCCTTTCATCAAGTATTATCACTTAGGGGTTTGGGGTCTCTCTGTACGAATTACACAATTTGTGTTAAATGTTGGCTAGTCGAGCTGTTGATATCAAACATATTACAGTTTATAGCATTACCGTATTGTTCCCAACAGACACGTGAGCATGAGTGCAAGGGCCTGGCCTTGAGTCCTCCAATTAAAGACATACAACTAGAACATGCCGTCAATGTTTGGCAAATGCACAAATTTCACACATATAACACATGTGCAACTCTTAGATCAGTAACACATAGCAAAGACAGAATAACCACTTCTACCCTACATGACTGGAAACACAAGTTGAGACAGAGATAATTGTTCAGGATTTTGAAACTCCAGACAAATGCCACATCAATGTTACTGTTATTATATGGTTTGGCTATAGTCAACGGAATATGCTATTTTGTAAAAAAAAACAGATCAAACCTTTGCGAAAAGCATAAATATTCTAAATCACCAGCCATTAATTCATCAAGTTGAAACAATGCAAACAAATTTTTAGAATATTTGTTTGAATTGAAATACATTTGTTAAATAAGAAAATCAAACTTCACAAACCGACATTATCACACAAATTTACAAATCAACCACACGAAGCTGTTTGTGATTAATATTATATGTAATTGCAAGTTTTTTCTGCTAAAAAGTTACATATGAAGTATGGTTTTATTACAATAATTGATTTCCACGATTTGTGATGTACTAGTGCTGCCATTTTGCTAGGATACTAGCTACACTGTACTTAGAACATCTAAAAAAAAGGTTGGCGTAAATTTTCTTCTGAAATGTTCAATTAGTAGGACAGTCATATTCTCAGTGAACAATATATAGCCAACGTAAGATCCAGTACGAAGTTAATGCTTAGGTGTAACCAATTTGTGTAAGAGACCAAATCATGCAATGTATATATATAATTATATATATATATATATACACATATATACATGATTATTAAATCACACGCAACTTCGAGAATAAAATGAACGACGTTCAAATGTTGCTTTTTTATAAGTATTCCTTCTTAGACCGATACATTTTTGTGTGTAAATGTCAAATAAATACAGCCATGCTGAATATAATTATTATAGCTGTTTGCATCATGGGGATCTTTGTAAAAATGAATGTAAGTTTAGGTGTATATGTATAAGTTTAGGGGGTGTATATGTATAAGTTTAGGGGGTGTATATGTATAAGTTTAGGGGGTGTATATGCCAATGTCAAGAAGCGTGATAAGGAGGTGGGCAGTTTAAAGTGTCCTCAAGTATTTTATGGATGGCCCCTGAAGGAAAGTGACAGTCTTACCTGTCTGCTCTGTAGGTGGGTAAGGTGGCGGATCTCCAACTGAAACATAAAGACATGTTTTACAGGACTGTTTAGTAGAGAATCTCACAAGGCAGTAGGTCGACAATTTGGCTTATTAGAAGTAAACAATTTGAATAATTTAAAGACAAAACAGAAATAAGAAACTTATACCATTTATGGCACAATGAAATAACTTAATAGTTTGTGCAATTATCTTACTAAAAGAATATATACAAACAAGTTGCACAAACAAGCTTACAAGGTAATTTTGCTTTTTTCTAAAGTATCAATTAGAAATTAGATGAATGAATAAATTGAGTTGAGGTAGTCTTAACAATTTCAGTGCTTAAAGTTTTTAACCAGTCAGTTACCACTAAATACAGTTACTTTTAAGACAAAACTTTTTAACCTCACTTTTTACAAAGAAGGGTGAGTATATTTTCTGAATAGGAAAGCCATATCTATATATCTATATATATATAACGACAGTTGTTAGGCATTGCTACTGTTAATGTGCATTTCACTAGTAAGGGAACAAGCTACTACATCGCTAGTCCCAGTTGTAGCATTGAAACGTCATAAAACGGTGGCACGCTGTAGCAGGATCTCACTCTGAAATTGTTAGGAATGAACTGATGATCGTAAATGTGTTGGCACAAAAAGATACAACTGTGTACAACTTTAATTCACCCTATTTCTAATTGTGTATATCCTTAGATATCATCTCAGAACAGTGATGTCTGATATCAAACAAAATTACTTCCATCTGGCCTCAGCCCCCCACCCCTCCCCACCCCCGCCCCTCAGACAAGTGTGTAGACATTGATATGATGATACCAATATATTAACAGTATCGATCAGAAGCATAAAATATCAATGTCCGACACCAGACAAAACTACAAAACAAAATTGGATCCCCCCCTCCCCCAACAAAAGTAACTTTGTCTGATATCGGACATCGATGTTCTGAGATGATCCCTTACTTGTGATGAAAACAATGACGCCAACAAGGGTGCCAATAATGACGACAGCGATGACCCCGCCCAAAAGTAGGAGGCGTCGATTGGAACACGTCTTCATGTCAGATTGCTCTCTTGACATACTTTTGTGCATCCCAAGCCGGAGCGGTAGACCCATGGCAAACCTCTCCTTAAGGGGCTGATTCGGCTAAAACACAATAGAAGAATATGTCGACCATAGTAGACTGACATTGAACTTAATATCCCTGCAGGCCTTTGCTTCCATTCCATAACCCCAACTTTACATTCGCAAAGAGTTTCTAGATCCCATTCTTTTTAACACTTCACCCCTTGCCCCCAGTCTTGTAATGTAGTTCTTAATCCTCTACACTTCACCCCTTGCCCCCAGTCTTATAATGTAATTCTTAATCCTCTACACTTGACCCTTTGCCCCCAGTCTTTTTGTAATGTAATTGTTAATCCTCTACACTTCATCCCTTGCCCCCAGTCTTGTAATTAATTCTTAATCCTCTACACTTGACCCCTTGCCCCCAATCTTGTAATGTAATTCTTAATCCTTTACACTTCACCCCTTGCCCCCAGTCTTGTAATGTAGTTCTTAATCCTTTATACTTCACCACTTGCCCCCAGTCTTGCCGTGTAACTCTTAATCCTTTACACTTCACCACTTGTCCCCAGTCTTGCAATGTAACTCTTAATCCTATCTCATGAAACCACTTTGTTACTTCTTCACTTTAATACAATATCCTTAATACTATAATAAATATGATTACTGAATGTATACTGCCCACCAAATTGCCTTTAATAAGCCAGAAATTAACTATCTGGAATCTAAAGATTGCGCCTACAAAATATTCAGATTGTTATGAAAAATTTGATTTATAAAGATTCGCTATTTTAATTTGTTACGGAGGTTCTATTGAACAATGATGCTTTATGTCTTGAATGAAGTGCAGGTATACATAGTTCATGTAATGAGTTAGTGCATGAAATAGGTTCCTGTTTAAAAAACCTTTGCTTAAATATATTCGTGTTAATAATATACAAAGTTAATGTTGGACATTTGCAACTGGCTACAAGAGATATCAATAATGTACATGTCAGGTATAACTTTAAACACTCAAAGACATAACATATGTGCAGTTATTAACTATATTATTGTCAGCAAAGTAGCAAGAACATTAAGTAGCCTTATTAATATAACCAGGCATACATATCCAACACAAATATTAGGTCACAAACATGTCCAGTCTTCCACAAATAACAAGCATGATTTGGTGGCAACAAATTCCATGCGTTGGAGTGGACATGATATCGAACATTTCAACTTAGCGACACAATCAAAAAAGAAAGTTAACATTCAAAACTTAATCTTGAGTGTTCAGTTCAGCATACGAGCCACTATAAACCATGACTTGATTTATTACACATGGTGCGTATCATTATCATGATTATGCAGTCTATTTAATTATTTTGGCCATAATGGCCTCCAGATCCATGTAGGCATCTTTTAGCAGGCTAAATACATCATGTTGAAGGCATATTTTATATAATTAAATAATTTTATTTCATAGAATAGCATAATAAATAATAAGACATTTTTTCAGAATGTAGGATATTCCCATGATTTAGATGATGTGTCGGAGTGGACCGTTCATGGACACTCTATTTGTCCCAGATTCAAATTGAATTTATAGTAAATTGTTATTGTTTTTGTCACATACATGCATGATTGTTACATGTAATACTTACATGACTGTCATGACTGTCATTACAAACGACTCATAAACTGTCGTTTTCTATTGCTGCATTTTGAAAGACAACAGAAAGATTGTCTGTGTTGGAGTGGACATGTTTGGACGGAACAATCTTCGACATCCTACCTATTAGCTTTACCAACAATTACGCATGTTTACTATTTTTTTTAGCCATTCATATCATCTTCATTATAAAAAAATCAAGCAGTGGTTTGTATTATGTAGTATGAGGTAAATGTGTGGGAGTGGACATTTTGGACGGAAAAAATGTCCAATGATTGTTGATGGGTGTACTTCAATATATCTGATCTACAACCATATAGGATACCATGTGCTTTATGGTAAAGCCAGCCTTCTCAGCTAGGTGTATATTATTTCTAAGATGCTCATGGTTTCAGAGTAATGACACTTTATATCAGTGAAATTACAGACTGAGACACCAAATTCGGTCCAAAATTAGTACATATTATGAGGTAACGAAAACAGTTGTTACGACAAAAAGTTCAAACTTTGCATGTAGGTTGCCCCATGTCTAGGTCTAGGTTCTTCTACCAATAAATGTCCACTATCTAATTTGATTATTCGGGCATTGGGAGTTTAGAAAATTAGATCCCAGCTCAGTGAGTCCTTAACAGTTTTCTTCCATTTCCATGTGTGGGATCTTTTACATCCCCTGGCATAGACACAGGGTAGAAGGGACCAACGGCTTAAAGCATCTCTTCCAAAAGACACAGGCAAAGTAGGGTGAACAAAATTGTCCAAGTTTCGACACGTACAGCGGCCGAACCAGTACCGAACCACCGCCCAGCATCATGAGGGTTTGAAACCCGCTTTCTCCGAACGACAGTCCAACACTCTTAACTGCTCGACCTCAGTGCCCCACTGTGGACCATGGTTTATCTCGAATGTTTAGATGTCAGTAGCAGAACTACCAGTAAGACTGGCTCACAAGTTTATGTGCACTAATTCACACTGAGGTGTAGACCAACTAACCAAGGCCTGGGTAGTAAATGTCACTTTAACACCATAATAATGTAAAAAGTGGCAGTCTGTACCTAGTTTTTTCTTTTATTAATGAATGTAATGTTCTTAAGACTATACAATGTTGAAGGTGTACTGTCTGCCAAATTGTGTTTAATAAGCCCATAACAACATTTGCAATTTGGAAAGTACGACCCCAGAGCATGTTCTAATAGTAACAAAATCTAGTTTCAAAACAAACTTTATTGGCAATATGGTTGAGTTGGGCCATGTTAACTGCTAATGAGAAATAAAAAAATTAAAACAAGTGTTTTTAATAATTTGCCAGTTGATAGATCAGAGGCCAATTGAATATAGAAAGAGGCGAATTGACCCTGACACATTAGTTGAATAGACTTACAGTGCTCCAAAGTTACTGGATCTTGACACATGAGTGGACATAGACTTACAATACTCAAAAGATACTGGACCTTGACTCATGAGTGAAGAAAGACTTACAGTGCTCCAAAGTTACTGGACCTTGACACATGAGTGGACATAGACTTACAATACTCAAAAGATACTGGACCTTGACTCATGAGTGAAGAAAGACTTACAGTGCTCCAAAGTTACTGGACCTTGACACATGAGTGGACATAGACTTACAATACTCAAAAGTTACTGGACCTTGACTCATCAGTGAAGAAAGACTTACAGTGCTCCAAAGTTACTGGACCTTGACACATGAGTGGACATAGACTTACAATACTCAAAAGATACTGGACCTTGACTCATGAGTGAAGAAAGACTTACAGTGCTCCAAAGTTACTGGACCTTGACACATGAGTGGACATAGACTTACAATACTCAAAAGATACTGGACCTTGACTCATGAGTGAAGAAAGACTTACAGTGCTCCAAAAGTTACTGGACCTTGACACATGAGTGGACATAGACTTAGTGCTCCAAAAGTTACTGGACCTTGACACGAGTGGACATAGACTTACAGTGCTCCAAAGTTACTGGACCTTGACACATGAGTGGACATAGACTTACAGTGCTCCAAAGTTACTGGACCTTGACACATGAGTGGACATAGACTTATAGTGCTCCAAAAGTTACTGGACCTTGACACATGAGTGGACATAGACTTACAGTGCTCCAAAGTTACTGGACCTTGACCCATGAGCGGACATAGACTTATAGTGCTCCAAAAGTTACTGGACCTTGACACATGAGTGGACATAGACTTACAGTGCTCCAAAGTTACTGGACCTTGACACATGAGTGGACATAGACTTACAGTGCTCCAAAGTTACTGGACCTTGACACATGAGTGGACATAGACTTACAGTGCTCCAAAGTTACTGGACCTTGACACATGAGTGGACATAGACTTACAGTGCTCCAAAGTTACTGGACCTTGACACATGAGTGGACATAGACTTACAGTGCTCCAAAGTTACTGGACCATGACACATGAGTGGACATAGACTTACAGTGCTCCAAAGTTACAGCACCTTGACCCATGAGCGGACATAGACTTATAGTGCTCCAAAAGTTACTGGACCTTAACACATGAGTGGACATAGACTTACAGTGCTCCAAAGTTACTGGACCATGACACATGAGTGGAGATAGACTTATAGTGCTCCAACGTTACCACCAAGTTACATTTGATAACCTGAACCTGTGAATATTGTAAGAGTGAAATGATCAAATTGAAAACAACAATTCAGATGCTAAACACTCTCTATTGGCAATATTGCAGACGCTTGCTGGATTAACCAAAGTTCTTTTGATGTTCCTTGGGTTTGAGTGGTTCCCACATGTAAGACAACTGATTCAGCTAACTTTATACTAATAATTAACCCCTGGTTTAATTCAGGTAAACCAAGTAACAACATTATTTTAAGATATAGTTTTGCTGCATATGTTTGCTATTATACTGTACCTGTGTTGGCGCTGTAGATTCATCAATTTCAGCATAGTCATCTTCCGGCTTTTTCTGGAATGTTAGGTGATTAAACATTGCGTATACAAAACATACATAACCATACATATATGTATGTGCATGTATGCATGCACTCATCAATTCCAAGCAACGTTTGTGTATGTTGTTTGTTTGTGTTTGTGTGTGTGTGTGTTAGTTTGTGTATGCATGTGTGTATGCATGTGTGCCTGTATGTGTGTGTGTATGTGTGTGTGTGTGTGTGTGTGTGTGCGTGTATATATATATATGTGTGCCTGTGTGTGTCTATGTGTATGTATGTGTACCTCTGTGTGTGTGTGTGTGTGTGTGTGTGTGTGCCTGTATGTGTGTATGTGTCTATGTGAGTGTGTGTATGTGTGTGTATATGTATGTGTACATGTGTGTGTATGTATGTGTCTGTGTGTGCGTGCGTGCGTGCGTGCATGTGTGCGTATTATATTTGATAACCCTGAACCTGTGAACATTGCAAGAAATGTTTAAATTTAAAACAACAATTCAGATGCTAAACACACTCTGTTGGCTATATTGCAGACGCCTGCTGGATTAACCAAAGTTCTTTTGATGTTCCTTGGGTTTTAATGGTTTCCACATGCAAGACAACTGATTCAGCTAACTTTATACTAATAATTAACCCCTGGTTTAATTCAGGTAAACCAAGTAACAACATTATTTTAAGATATAGTTTAGCTGCATATGTTTGCTATTATATTGTACCTGTGTTGGCGCTGTAGATTCGTCAATTTCAGCATAGTCATCTTCCGGCCTTTTCTGGAATGTTAGGTGATTAAACATTGCGTATACAAAACCTACATAACCATACATATATGTATGTGCATGTATGCATGCGCTTATCAATTCCAAGCAACGTTTGTGTGTGTTTCTTTGTGTGTGTGTGTGAGTGCGTGTGTGAGTGAGTGCATGGGTGAGTGCATGTATGCGTGTGTATGTAGTCTGCCTGTATGTGTCTGTATGTGTGTCTGTGTGTGTGTGTATGTGTGTCTGTGTGTATGTGTGTGTATGTATGTGTGCCTGTGTGTTTGTGTGTGTGTATGCCTATCTATGTGTGTGTCTGTGTGGATGTCTATGTCTATGTCTATGTGTGTGTCTGTGTGTCTGTGTGTCTATGTGTCTATGCGTGTGTCTGTGTGTATGCATGTGTGTGTATGTGTGTGTGCCTGTGTGCGTGTACTATGTGTGTG